>CAEFZY010029893.1:0-158243 GCA_903066815.1 Brachyrhaphis roseni
ATCTATCTATCTATCTATCTATCTATCTATCTATCTATCTATCTATCTATCTATCTATCTATCTATCTATCTATCTAGTTGTGCATCCATACACTTGATACTATTTACCATCCTATTAATTCAACAAAGTCTGTTATGCAACAAGGGGAGCATAACTTTCATCCCCCCTCTACAAAGCTAATCCACAATCCAACCAGACCCACCAAACTATTTGATCTGCCATCATATTAAAACGGAAAAAGAGAAACCCAAACTTTTGAATAAGCTCAATATTCTAATAGATCTTATGCTTTTAATAATCTTGTGAATACTTAGATCTTATAACTTGCGAATATGTTCTTATTTACTTGGACGAAAATACAAACCAGAATAAAAAAAGGCATCCATGGTTAGGAACAAGTAAAGTTGCTAATTTCCATCTTTATTTTCTCTTTTTTTGCTTTAAGTGATTATTTATTGCTGGCAGAACCAGTTTCCAACACATCTCACTCCTGTGAACCATGAACATGTGCACACACACATGTACATGAACATGCAATCATAACCCAGAGGAAATTACTTTTTTGTGTTTTGTGGAAAGACATTTCCCTAGTTTGCATGCAAGCTCTGCCATAAACAACAGACTTCCAGACTTCTATTGTTTAGTCTTGTACCTCTTATTCTCCCCTGCTACCCTCAAAGCAGTTGTCTCAAATGCACACATGAGCCTGTCCGTCTTTCCTGTTTGTGAAAACGGACCACACCCTCACTTTGCAGGCATCTATTAAACAACTCAATCTAATGGGATAGACATGCACTGTCTCTGAATGCTAACATCAAAAGAGAACAGTCTACTGACCTCTGGTTATATTAAAATTGACAAATAAGGCCTAAAAAGGCTCAATGGTAATTATTAACCAAGTAGGTTTTAGGTCAACCTATTCTTTTTCTCCAGTTCAACTAGTTTGATTCTTTCATGGCTCAATTGATTTGTTTGTAATGTACCCATCTGATAGTAATTTACACATTTTTCTAATGATCTATTGCCTCATTTTCAACTTGTAAATAAAAAGCATTTTAACAAAGGCAAACAGGAAGATCAACTTACTGCAAAGAATTGGAGATGAGGTCGTCTGCAGAGTGAGAACTGATCCGTCTGAGCGTGGGATGTTGACCCGAAACACCAAGCGAGCGCGTGTGCTCTTCTTCTTTGACCCCGCCACACCGATACGGGCCTCGACGTCAGCATTACGGAGCTTTAAAATCCCAACACAGTCAACCCTAAGCACAAACAATATCTAAATTTAGGTTTGGTTGGACTTGCTTCAACTTCCAATCTCAATAACAGCATTAAAGAATTTAATAAACCAACAGCTCTTTGCAAGATTTAATTCTTCAGCATGTCGCTACAATGCATTATCCCCCCTAAGGGAATGAATGAGGTATTCATACACCTTATAGCTCACATACCAGTTACAGAATAGATTTATTGAGTCCCAAAGGTACAGCTGAACACATAAAAACATTTGCTTCAAATAGGAAACTTCCCGGTGTAATAAAATAGTGAAAAAAAAAGAAAAAAAGAAAACAGATTTTAGAACAATATTTGTCATAAAACAAATGCATTGCTAATTAATAGCTAATTCGCTACATACGCCAGTGTCATGTTGGTGCTTGGGTCAACGGTCACTTCAATCACAGTTGTGCCATCAATATCAACCTCTTTGCATGCAGTGGTGTTGCGACCAGTAACTCTGCAAGCTTGGTAAAATCCATGGGGCTTTACGCGCCCGGCATCATTCCCAACAAACACCCGAAGAACCACAGGCTCACTCACACCCTCCAGCTGTGAATGACAAAAAAGGTATTTGATTAGATTGTGTATTCTGGGTAAAAAACAACAACAACAAAAAAAACCCCAATAATATCACAGATATATTTTCTCCAGTCCTTCAGCAAGATTGGATGATCTTAACATCAGTTTTCAGGTGCTACTACAGACTGTTTTGCATTTAGGTCTTGATACTGACATTAACACACAATCTCTATACCTTGTGAAATAGTTAAGGTTGTTGACGCCTTGGTTTTCTGTCTCACATAAAATCTTCATAAAATACAATAAACTTCACAGTTTTAACATGACAAAACAAGGAACAACAGTGAACACTTTTGCAAGGCAAAGTAAGAGACCCTAAAGTTACCTACTCTTGTAAAGAAGCTTCATTTCTCGTATGTCAGCCTATAAAAAGCCTGTTTCTTTCGTTTATCTTCAGCTTGTAATTGTCTATTTTTAAACTGGATTGACCTTTTACAGAACAATAAAGAACCAACTAGATTGATAAAGCTTCCACAGCTGTTGAGGAGATGGCGTGAATACTAAGGTGACAAATTAAAGTGATTAAGAGCAAGAACATTACCTAGTCCTACCTCTTTTCGGGCTCCTGATAGACTATATTATACAGCTTTACTTTCCCTCCAACTTAAAAAAGGTTTAATTTTGATTATCTTGGTTTGTAACAGCTTGGTTTACACCTGGACTTGATGGATGTTTTCAAATGATTCATGAGGCTGGATACATGATCAAATTTAATCATTTTAGATTAAACAGAAAAAAGCCAGTTATCCTGATGGATAACTGGCTCTAAAATTTTGCAGATTCTTGATATTTTCCCCTCAAAGCTGATGAAATTAACTTGTGTCTGCAAGAAGAGTATTTCAGAAGGGCCATGGAAACAGACTGTATTTTTGGATGCTGATTGGGGAAAAGTTGCTTGTTTTTATGAGACCACAAAGACACCCTGAATCTGCTGCAGCTGTCATGCCAGGCCACTATACGGCGCTGTGATCTTAGCATGTTGTTGAAAAGTACATGCACTTTTGACCCTTAAATCCACCTCACTAGCTTCCACCTCATTCAGGAAAAAGTAACTAACTCTGATTATCCAAGTGCTCATGTAACAATAAATATTCCTTATGAGAAGTTGCACAATGCTATCCACCATATCCACCGAACTTCCACAAGAGGTGTGGTAATTCACACCACACTAGGTGTGAAGTACTGTGGTCTCAAAGTTTCACTCTGAGACCTGGTTGCAAAAAGTGCCGGTGTCCAAGACTCCAATCACTGGAGGAGTGTAAACGAACGGCTAGATTGCAAAAAAGATGTTATGGTTTCACTAAAGAGTGACTCTATGTTAATGGCCTAATCCTGACCCAGCAGTTTTACTTTGACTTATTAATCGGAGAATGCTGAGAATATGAAGAAACACTGTCATGGTAATCTTAAATGCAAATGTGTGTAATGACGCCTATTTATGACACTGAACAAATCTAATTTAACTGATACATGATCAAGCTTGTTGCAGCACAAACTACATTACAAATATTATTACAGACACAGTGATATTATCGCTACAGGTACCTTTACAGTGGGAAAGCCTTGCTGAGTGCGGTCCTTCACAGAACCTCTGCTTCCTTCGGTCAGGTAGCGGGCCCGATGCTGAGTCTCTGGCTGGACGAGGATTTTAAGCTCCTTTCCCTCACACTTCGATGGGAACTGCATTGTAAGGGCCCCTCCTTTCTGATTAGTCGTCTGAGAATCATCAGAGCTGCAACAGAATACCAGTTTGACAGGAACAGTTACTCTTTTGCTCTAAAATTTTATTTCTTCTCTACTGTTGTACATGTAACCTACCAGGCATCTCCAACACTGTTAAGAAAATGCAAAAGTCTATATATAAATCGACTCCTCTTAAAGTTAAATATCTATGTACATGTAAAGCCAAACACCAGTCAGTGGTTGTAGTCTCCCTCCCTCAACAGTGGAAATGCTCTGAAGTTGCCATGGTGCTCTGAGCAATGCAGATTTAAGAGGCCCTCCATCAGCCAAGCATATTCTAACCTCAGCTCTAGAAATGTTCAGAGTTATCTGTTTATTTAATCTGCTCTGCTTATCCTAGGTCTTTGAGAGAGACTCTGTGATTCACCATTGTTTGTACTTCAGCGTCCTGCCCCTCCCTTCTTTCTGATCTAACCGCTCTCCTTCAGTCAAACTTTTATGGGAAATGAGGAGCAAGAGAAGTTTGTTACAGATTTCCATCTGTTGGTGTCAGTGTGTCATTTCCTGATTATACCTGTCGTCACAGTTCATTAGATAAAAAAAAAAAACCTCATAAAGTCAGTTAAATAAAAGAAACACTTTGACTTTATTTGCAGAATAACATATGCTGAGTGACTTATGAATCATTATTTACGCATGTACTGTGTCACGCAAATGTAAACTTTTTCATATTTTGTCATGTTACGACAACATAGTTCAATGCATTTTGCCAGGATCTTCAGTGACAGACCAATACAGAATGGAGAATACAAAGGAAGTGGGGGAATTCATTTTTTATACAAAATGTAAATCTGAAGAATGTAATATGAACTTCTATCTGACCTCCTTGAGAACCACCTTTCTCTACATATGTAGAGACATGTAAAGAGTGAAACTATGACCCATTCTTCCAAATTACTTTGATTGGATGGAGCATCTGTGACATCAATTTTTAAGATGTGGCATGAATTGTAACTTGTTTATCTCTGGATTTATTCTCACAGTTTAGGTCACTATGATCTAAACTGTGCCATTGTAGCTGAGGAAAACAAGTCTTCCTCAGCTTGTTTTCTTTAAGTATTGCACTGCATTGATCTCCATCAATCATCCCATCAACCAGGATCCTTTTCAATGTCTGTGCTCCATTATGGGGGATGGTGTGTTCAGGGTGTAGTTTTTCGCCAAACCTTTAATTCTGCCTGTAGCAAAGAATTACTCTCATTTGACCAAAGCGCCTTCTTTTACATGCATACTGTGTAAAAGTTTCTGTCTTGTAATAGACTTTGTAGGGCTTTCTTTCAACTCTGTCATAAAAGATTTTTGGAGTTCACAAATAATAAATGGACTGCCCACAAAATCCCCGATTGAAAACTTGGAAAGGCATATGATTATACACCTAATTTTTAACTCATCTTGTCTCAGGAGATTTAGAGGAGCAAGTGTGGATATTTTCATTACGACAAAGGTCAAGTTGTGTCATTCCGAACTAACTACTAACCTTGGTTTAGTTGATGTCTTGCTCTCAGGGCCGAGCTGAGACAGAACAAAGTGTGGGGCTTTGGCGCTGTCTGCATCGAAGACATCCATGCTGGCTTCCACTGCGCGCACCGCCTTAGGTCCTGGTTTCTGTCGAGGTGTACGCTTGCGGGCCTTTCGTGGCACCTCTGTGTTGTCGTTGTAAGAAGAAGTACTCATGATGCTGAAGTTGGAAATGGAATCCTCCATCCATATGCTGTTACTCTGCTCTGAGTCCAAGGGTGCCGGCGCATCCTGGCAGGACATATGGCTGTCGTCGAACAGGTCTTGCGGCGGCGGGGAGATGTTGAGGATGGTGCGGCGCTTGGACGGAGTCAGCTGATGGTGTGGCTGGCCATCCTGAGAGGCTGCACCACGTCCTCCGGCAGGTTCACCGTTGCTGCTTTTTCCACTACCACCCACGACTCCGACGATCTCCGGTACCACTCGGCTACTCCTGCTGTCCTCTGAGTCGACATTTCTGCTGTGAGCTGCGTTCTGGTCACTGGATGAAGTGCTGGAATGCATGATGGTGCTGGAAGAGGTGGAAAAAGCACTGCGAGGCCCTTCCGTGGTCAGAGAAGAGGACAAGGCATCTATGGTGTAAATAATTAGACAGTAAATACAGGCCTAGCTAATGATGGTACCAGTACCATGTAAGCAGTAAAATTGATATTTTTTAACGTTTTCTTTTCTCATTTTTCAATAAAACACTCCTCCTTCTCACTATAGTGCTGATTGTGCAGTATGTGTAAATTTTGTTTAGAGCGCTATGTGATGCTCAGAAGAAGCAAATGAAATAAGAGAAGTATGCACCTTAATTGTGTTTTCATCAAGTTTAACAAGGAAAAATTGAATGACTCCATGTATTCCTTATCATTTTTAGCATTTTGTTCTGGCTCAAACAATATGTGGCATGTTACTTATTGGGACTTCTTTTTTGGCGACAAGCATTTTTTTTCTCTCTTATTTTTTTTAAGTTTGGTGAAGCCACAGAGACAAAACAAAACAAGCTTCTGACCTACGAAGCAGAGAACTGCAGACCATTTTATATGCAGACACTCCCTGCTTCAGAGGGAACTTCCTGGAATATAAAAGTGAGACAGCAAATGAGCAATAAAAGCTGAACAGTAAAGATTGATTCAAATGAAAAGCAAAAAAATTAAATAAAATAAAATAAAAAAATCACAGTATGATGCAACACCATTTCCCCCTCCCCACTGGGACCGAAAACAAAGTTGCTCCAACATGCTGACAAAGGCTGCAATTTTAGATAATGACTGGAGCACAGAGGGGTTAAGCTGCTGCCGAAAATCTGGATTTTCTGGTGTTTCACAAGTTTGCATAACACAAAATTGGAGAGGGGAAAAAGTCCAAACATAAGGAGGCAGTGTCAATCTGAGCAAGTTTGAAAGCTATTAATAATGTACAAATGAAACCTTAAAATGTGCAACAAATACTAAGAGAGTCATTAAATAACTGCTGTACATAGAAAAACGGGAGCAAATAATATACTTAGCAAAAAATATGTTTGTTTCATCTTCATGCACTGCCAGCAGAAAGAGGTAAAGGAAAGGTGTGATTTATAGCATGCCAGAAGTTTTAATGACAAAGACAAACATTTGATGACAAAAGGTCTTAAAATTCTGTGGTTGCAATTTATTGTTTACAATTTTTCTCAGAGTATTTACCCATGGCCAGACAAGTTCTAACTTTCCAGAGAATATCAAACACCACAAAATAAGAAAAAAAAAATCTCAAACTCAAAATGTCAACAGATTGCATGATTTTCTGATTTTGGTCAATTTTGATTTATGCTTTGAAGTTGACTATTCTCATTTGTTAATCCTCACATATCCATCAACCTGAGAACACACAGAAACAAGGTCTCTGTCCTTTCTCCACCCACCGAGACCACAAACATGATTATGATTATTTAATTAAATTGGAGCCTTTTGTTGTCGTGTGGAGCAGTGGAAAGGGTAATTGACCACAGAGTCTTGTTTCTGGACGTCTATATTTACCAGCTAATAAGATTTACTTCTGAGACAACAGCTCCATTTCTGCCAAAGTCACTTTAACAAAACCTTGTAGGCAAAAGCATCTTTCCCAGCTTCTCTAACTTTATCATAGTATTCGGTCACACCCTAATTTTATCTTTGATGCATTAATAATAAAGACAATAATTATGGTCTATTTACTGAACATGCTGCACATTAGATCTGTTGGTGCAGCAGGATACAGCAACAAAATGATATCCCAACAAGCAGGTACAGGGAAGCAAGCATGTTCAGCTGACCTAATTCCAGAAACATTAACTTCTTTCTCCAGCCTTGTTTTTTTTCTCACTTGTGAAAAATCAAAGAGCAGCAGGCTGGCTGTTTGACAGACTTTCCTCTTGCATGCAGGTGTTTGTGTTCGCCTACAGGTACAGACTGCTACATGAGTAGTGTTTTTTTTAATTTTTTTTTTGGGAGGTGGGGCAAGATCAGTCCTGCTTGGAGAGGAGAAATAAGGAAAGGAGAAGCAGGATCCTACCTGATGCTAGAGGAGCTGAAGGGAGAGGGCCTGCCTCTCCGTCGCTCTTTTGACTCATGACTTCTGGACTCTGCTGAGTGGAGGGAGGCAACTTCAGCTCACTGGCAAGAAGGTCATACACTGACTCTGTTGTGAAAGTAGGGGGACCAATAAAAGGCATAAAAAGGTGACTTACTAACAGGACTTTTTTGTGTTGGTAAGTGAAGGATAGAGATCCCAGTGAGTAAGCCTGGAGGCTAACAGAAAACATGAAGACGACACGAGACATCAGGGTTGTAAATGTAATTTTTTTTTAAGATGAGGTTATCAGAAATAATGATACAACAACAATGATGCAATTGTGCATCCACACAAATATGCAATTGCAGGAGCATACTCATGACCTGGTTGGCAATGCATCTGATAAAACAAGGAAATAGCGGCCATAATGGCTGTTATTCTGCTTTAGGTGTCAAACAGGTTTCCACCTTTGCATCATTTTCAAACTCTGCAGAACTATGCATTCATGCACAACAATACACAACAAGTCGATCATTTACAAAGCATTAAGTAGAATGCTATGTAGGTTGAAAGAAAAATAGGTTTAAAATATAGTGAAATATAAAAAACATTAAAAATTGCATTAATTCTTTTTCATATTATGCTTCACTGTGACAAATACATTTCCCAAAAAAGGGCCTCAAAGCTAATAGAGAAGAACTAGAAATATTGTCTCGTCTTAAACCCGTTCCTGTTGCATGTCAAAGCATGACATCTACATTACCAACACTACAGTCATTCATCATGCATGTCAAAGCCTGATATCTGCATTGCCTCCACAGCAACAAACCACCAACAGTGAACGTTAAAGATGGGTGTGTCATAGATCTGCAGACTGACACTGCCTTGAGGTGCAAGGCCTCAGAGACGACAGGAGGGCTAAAAAGGGCTGGTCAGCTCCTTTTTCTTCTGACTACACATACACACCATGGGATTTTTCTTTTTTCTTTCAGTTTCAAACTTGTAGACTTTAAGTGACATCACTTAAAGGGAATACATATTGCCCCAGTGGCTGTGTACATTTTAATATTTATGCAAATTTCTTATGATTGCATTTAATATAAGAAACTGCTGTGTTTATGAATGTTGTTAATAATTATCAAAAATAATTCTTTTCTCTACTATTTTGTTTCATGTTACTATAATTACATGACAATCACATGATAACACTGTTACAACTAGGGATGCTAACAGTGCTAAGCGTCAATTTAAACCTTTAAAATTATATTTTCTTGCTTTTGTTTAGCTAAAGCAGGAAACTGGCACTTAATTGTGATATTTGCTGCTAGATACAGATTTAACAGCAGTGCTTTATATTTGTAATATATGTCTAAAAGAGATAATTCTGGATTTTTTTAATGTATCATTACCAATCTTGCCAATATTAATACAGCCTGTGGCTGTTACATTTGGCTATACAACAGAAGGGGAAACCCCCCCCCCCAACAATATTTAAGTAGAAACGTTTTCAAATGGAAAATATCAGCACCTGAAAATCTTTAAATTCATTTTAGAATTGAAGCATCTCTAATTTAAATTCTTAAAAGTTGCAAGGTGCATACCGTATGTACCTAGCCCCTCATCCTACATATGTGAATGTCTTGTTACAACACCGGTAATTCCTTCTCTGAAATGATGTGGAATAAAACAAGCCACGAAGAGGTCGGATCGAAAGTTGTGACATATCAAATAAAAAGAAGATCTCATTACAAAACAGACAGTGAGGCTACACAAAACCATTTCTCTCCCTTCACTGTTTCTGCCTCGGGGCTATGAGGAAGAGGAGGGGTAGGCTTAGGTCAACAGCATGACAACACTTTTACTAGCAGACTGATTCATCATCGAAATATTATGGTATGAACTTAGAGCAGCCATTACAGTCGCCTGACTCTCTTCTTTGCCAACTGCCAGCTTCAATTACTCGCAGCTGAGTCCCAGGGTTCGGTGCGTATTTCAGATACTTAACCCTCCCATTGTTACCACTCGCTGCGTACAATAGACAAACCTGGAACCTACTGAAACCTACCCACGCCTCTGGTCGCTAAAAACTTGCTTTTACAGGAGCAGGGAGACCTTGTTCCCATAAACGGAGATTAAACTGGACACATTCTAGACCACGCTTACACAGAGGATTTCAGTGTGTTGGTTGTTAGCAATGTTCTCAACACAAATATCTTGCATTTGCATGCACAGCACACACACACACACACACACACCCACACACACAAAAAAACAAACAAACAAGAAAACACCCCATCACGCCCACAAAAGCTCTTTCAACCTCTGAATTCACAGTTTAAATTGTAGTCGTCTTGTGGCTCTCTGAGAGACTGCACATGCAGCAACATGTGCGCAGAGTTGAAAAAGTCCTTCCAGTAAACAGATTGCCGACCGCACAGACAGAAAATATGCACTCTCTTCTCAGGAGCAGTGGTCTCGAATCACTGGCTGGACTGTTCAAAGTGTTTCCACAGCTTCTCTGACGCTTTTGGAGGCAGAAAAAACAGAAACTCTAATTTTGCAGCATGTTTGTGCCCTCCTGAGCAGACAGAGCGCAAGTTTTTATTTACATGTGACGTTGAGGAGCTCCCTCTGTGAAAGGGGCTCCTCACAGTCCCTTTCACAGAGGAGCAAATAAAAAATAAAATAAAGAAGTCAGTAAGCTGGAAATCAACGACATTAACTCAAACACAGCACCACTTGCTGTTTTGATTTTAGTCTAAAATTAGCTGCGTTTTAAAGTCTGACCACAGAATAACAACTTTAAGTTTAATTCCATCAGTGAAAATCATCACAACACATTACTAAACCAGAAAGCATGTGGTGAACTATGACCTGGCCTGCTAATACCATTAAGATAACCTGATTTAAATAGCTTACCTGAGCTAATTAAGTTTCCTCACAATCATACTTTAAAGACAAATCACTCCTGGTTTCAAACCATGATAGAAATTCTGCTTCATGGGATTTAGGTTTACTATTTATACCCTCACCATCTCCTCTGATGTTTACATTGTAAGTCATAGAGGCTAAAGGTGAAAATAAGAAGGCACTCACCATGTGAATGGCAGGACTTAAACTCCCCATTCATTTCCCCCTCACATTCCAGCTGCTTGCTCTTACTAGCCCTGGCACCTGGGGCGTGGCACCCTTATTTTTTTTGGCTGAGTGAGTGATTTAACTCTTTTCTGTGCACCCCCTCTTCTACTCCACCCGCCTCTCTCCTTGTCTTGTTTATTGTGCAGCAGACCCTTTTCTGCTCTGCATCTTGCTCAACAGGTTAGCGGCATTGTCGTGTGGAATCCTGTCAGGCAGAAACAAAACAGTAGTATAACCTAGCCACAGAAGGTCTGTGTGGGCTGCACTGTTACACAAGGTGGACTGTCTGAACTTAGCAGAAACACCTCTTAAGAGGACATGATTAGGATGGCAAGCTTAAGCTCACCTAGTTGGTGCATTTGGAGATTATTCTGAGCTCTGAGGGGAAAAAGCAGCAGAGGGGGTTGGCACCTGCAGCAAACCATGTACAACAACCATGAAATGTTTACAGCCAAGCCTACACAAGGGCTGCCTGGGACTCCATAGTAACGCAGATCAGGGGACATGTCTTTTGAGCCTCTGTGTCTCTTGCGAGTTAACACAATGAAACAGCACCATTCATGCTTGAATAATGATCTGGACATTAAAAACGTGGCATATTTCCACATTAGAGTTATGCAGTCTCACTTATCTCTATAAAACTTGGCCAACAAATTTTGACGTTAAAATTGGAACCTTACATGGAATTCTTGTTTAGTTAACACATGCATAAAGTAAAACCTCTTAGAAACTTTTTGATTTATGGCATCTCAGGTCCAACATGAATAAATTATTAAGGCATAAAATTTGTTTTAATCCAATTATATTTGATGAACAGCTTAAAATAAGCCTGTTTGCAATGAGGCAATTCGTCAAAATAACCTTAAGCAAAAGGAAGTTGGGCTTGATTTTTCTGTGTCATTTTGTGATTTATTAAGTTTTATTTAAAGGGTATTTTTTTAAACAGCATTTTAAATGTATTAATAGTTTAATAATCTGTAATAACCCAACTGTTTAGAGTTGCCTTTGATTAGTAGTTAGTGGAACATTGATCAACATAATGTACATTTGCTTGATGTTTTTGATGACGACTTTCAACAAAATGTATGTTTATTGCTCGTTTCATAATTGGTTTTTAAGGTGCAAAGCACTTTGTTGCTGAACTGTCCTAGACACATAAACTGGACATTTCAAGCCTTTCAATTTCAGACAACATGCTTTTAGATTTTAAGTTGCAGTAGATTTTACGGTTGGCTTCTATAACACCTTAAAGGTTCCATGGAGCACGACAAATATGCACAGCAAAAGAATTGCACATCTCCTTCATCAGGTTTGCTTTCACTATTTCAAATCAAATTCTAGAGCCATAATATGAGTGGAGACAACAGTTAGAACAACAACTGACAAAAATGCCAAGACTGTGACTGTTGGCTAACAAAGTTGCTGAGGTAGCATATTTTCACAAAAGCTGCAGTTGACAGTCTAACTGATCTGACTACATTTATAACATCAGTGAAAGTAGACGTTGTAACTGGATACAGTAATATAGAAAGTATGGATAAAAAACCTCCCTAAGTTAAGTAAACATACTGAATGTTGGGCTAAATTACCTTAACAAACTTGACAGCCCTTGCAAGTGACGTTTATGCAAAGATGGCTGCAGATGTTTGTGTGTGAAAGCCAAGACATGTAGTGGTTGAAGACTGAAAACAAACCAGAAGCATAAGAAAAGAAATATATACAGATAAAAGCCATCAACATGAGTCTTTTGTCACAATAAGATGCATTTCTTGGCTCCAATGCTACTGATGCAACACCGACAATAACTGACCAAATCAGACAGATTGGCTCAGGAATGTTGCATGACTTGGCTTACATTATTTACTTTACATCCTCCTGCACAACAGCCACAAAAAAGTCACATCATTGCATTATAGTGGTTACTGCTTGCAGAAAGCATCATAAGTCTGTTGACAAAATGTTTTTGCTAATAAACTTAACAGGAATAGTTGCACTATAATCAATGAGCCACAGCTGATTCAGAACGCTGCTGCTGGCGTTCTCACTAAAACTAGGAAGATAGAGCACATCACTCCAGTTCTAAAGTCCTTACACTGGCTCCCTGCAGCTCAAAGAATAGACTTTATAATTCTGCTTAAAGTCTATTTGGCTTAGCACCAAAATACATTAAATATCTGCTGTTGTTCTATCAACCTTCCAGATCACACAGTTCTTCTGGTTCTGAGAATGCAGAACAGACCAGAACCAAACATGGAGAAGCAGCATTCAGCTTCTGTGCACCACAAATCTGGAACAAACTTCCAGAAAATTGCAAAACATCTGAAACACTTACAGTAGTTCCTTTAAATGAAAGTTAAAAACCCACCTGTTTAGAGTTGCTTTTGAAGCAAAAAATGGAACATTGGCTGGATATTACATTGTCAAAATGTAACGTTTGTCACTGGTTTCTCAGTTGTCGACTGAGAAACCAGGCCATATTTTTTTATGACTTTTTATTTTTGTATTTTTATGATGTAAAGCTTTTTGAACTGCCTTGTTGTTGAAATATGCTATAAAAATAAGTTTCATTAATTGATTGATTGATACAGAGGCCACAAAACATCTCCAGTCATGTTGAGGTAATTAGTAGTTGCAGAAGCACATGTATTTGATTGCAACTGGTTTAAAGTAAATTCATAGAGCTTGAAAAAACGAATATTGAGGATATTTTGTGGTCAGTGCTGTTTATATGAGCATGGGCATGACTGCCTTTAACTTATGGAAGAGCTTTGAACATTAGACACAGCACTTTTCAGAAATAAACTTCTCTTCAAACTAAAAGACTTAGAACAAACTTTACTTTATGCAGAATAAAGGTTTGACAGTTATTTTCAGGCGATAATGAACACACATACCACATACATCAAACTAAAGGCCCCTGGGCCAAATCTGGTCAATCATAGCAATTTTTGTGGCTCTCAAGAAGCTAGATGGCCACATAAAGAACTTTAAGATAACAGCTATGTGCTTAAATACTATTTTAACAGTAAAATCAAATGGGTTTTTATTTATATAGGGCCAAATAACACCTCTGTGATAAAAAAATGTAAATATTTATTTTTTTAGAAGTACACTTTAAATGCAAATGAAGCTATAATATTTTAACAGTTTGTTTATAGGTACTTTTGTGGACGTCCATGATCTTGATGTGACTCTAAATGAAAATGGGTTTCACACCTCTGACACAAACATACACATTTTTTTAAAGACATGTTATTGATAAAATTCAATGCATGCATCCCATGATACTTTGCACTTAAGAAAACAGGCCGCAGTCCCAAGCATCAAATTTTAGAGTATGCGGAGATAAGTCTGAACACACATTTATATTGTTACAAATACAACAGAAACTACACACATGTGTAATAGACACAAGCATGAAGCTGCAGCCTAATAGTCCATTACTTCTAACTTATTCTTTTAAATAACTGAACAGACGTGTTTAATTTTCATGTGTGATGGCTTTGTCAAATTACATGCTTCAATCAGTGTAGGATTTTAATGTATTATTTTAAAGTAAGATTATTTTTTTACTCAAAATATTTGCATAATATATTTTAATATTGTAGCATTTTCATTACGTAAAATACTTTGAACTAACTGCCTTGTTGCTTAAATGTGCCACACAAACAAACTGGACTTAATTTTTTCTTTTGATGGCTAAAGTGGGAAATATGCAAAATAGAGCAGATTTATGCAGAATTTTATACAAAGTACTGCTTATTTGACCCAACAGAACCAAAGCAAATGCCATCAGAACAACAACAACCATCTGAAACCATCCATTGTTCTTTTCCATACTCCCAGTTGTTTCAGTTAAGAAAAAAAATAAGACTAGCTACTTGTTCAGGGCATTTTGTTGAACTTGTAGAAAAATACTGAAAACATACCAAATATTTATAAGTAAGTAAGTGTTTATCAAGAATTAAAGGGCTTTAGTACAAAAAGAAAAGAGGACCCTATCATTCATCATAATTAATTGAAATGCAGTAAGTGACTGACAATTTCTAAAGAAATATTCTTAGAGCTGCAACTTCGAAACTTTTACAGCTTAACAAAGTCTTCCATCTGTCATTTGAAAAGGTTAAGGTCAAAGAGGCTTTGGAACGGGCAAAGTCGTTTGTGCTTAAAGTTTGGCATGTAGCTGTTTCAGGGCAGCTAATCCTGAGGCGACAATGAACAACCACCAGGCATCAGTTTACATGACTTGCTTTCAACAAACACCCAGCACTATCGCAGATTTCACACCGAACTCAAACTGCAGCCCCATTCTGCACACAAATAAGGCTACTTGCTGAAGTTATTCTCTATACAACTGTGTAGATGGGTCAGTGGTAATCCAAACTGTTTGGTGGAGACTAATTTGAAGTAAAAGTTAAATTATAGAGGAGCACGACACTTTGTAACCCATCTCTTAGAAGTGGAATCAAAAGATAAACCAGTTGTGTCCAAGCTAGCAAAAAGAATTCAAAGTATTTACAGCACCCAAGCAGGCTCCCATACGTGGATTTACCAAAATTTGCCATGTTTATCCTCAAATTCTGGAGTGTGTCATAGATCTACACAACACTTTAAATAAAACCAGGCCAATGCAGTTTAGTCTAAATCAGACAACCTCACATAATCATTTTACAGTACACTGTAATTGGTGTGCCAATACAGGCATTTGTCAGACTCACAGGAAAGACGTGCTGAAGCAACAGGAAAGGTCTTTAGCAACACCGCACGCAAACATTCACTGGTCGTGTAACATCACTCAGCAGCTAGGTTAACCACATCAGCGGCTCATTCGAAAATCAATCCTGTTTTTATGAGCTGGCATTACATGACACACTTTCAAATAAGGTAGTGTAATTTCTTTGTCGGAGGGAAAATGTTTATTATATTGTTTTGCTACCTTAACATTTCTGTGCAACATTAAACTGAATTTCACTTCATTTGACAAACATTTTTCTTCTTGTTAATTCTTTTCCATTTCTAACAATTATGTTTTGTGCTTCACTAAGAAAGTTCATGACCAACAATGCTCTGTTTTGTTCTATTATAACAGTCTGTGACTAAAAACAGCCTAAACATATGCCAAATGCGTCTGTCAAACTACATATTTTCATTTTTTGGAAACGGTTCCTAATCTCAGTATGACAGGAACATTAGTAATAGTTTTAAGCATGTAGAGTAAATATGAGGGCTAGCCCCGATGTAACCAACTAACACAGGTGTAAATTTAATAAGACTCTCCAACTAACAGCCACTGAGTTTAATAATTAGCATGTTATATTTTGTTTCTTAAACTTGAGGCTTAAAATGTCAACCTAATTAACTAGCTTCCTCTGCAGTATAGAATTTTAATGGTGTCAACATTAATCACTTGCAACGCAAAACGTCCACGATGAAGAATTGAATCCATGAAGATGTCAGTTTGATGCATACCACTAGAAAACATTGTTGCAGAATGAGCACAAAGTGCAGAAGCCTCCAGGTCAATATGCACTATCACACCTACACAAACAACAAGGACCACAACAGAATGTCCAATTATTGACCCTGCCAAGAATTAGGCCAATCAAAACAGGCCTGACTCCAAAAGGTACAGGACTCCAGAGCACCTGCTGTCGTCTCACTGTGCCAGCAGGACACACACAAGTTTCCACGTTCACACTCTAAAAGGCAAGAGTAATTTTGGAATCATGTCAATGACCTACACAATGTGATCCAGGTGGTAAATACTTTCAGACTCCTGCCAAAGTTCTTTTGTAGAGGACAGCAGCACACAATGAACAGCCCACTTACAAATTCAATGAATATTTGGAAATAGGTTGTGGTGTTGTAGTAATCCTCTTCTGGAAAATCCATGGACTGATCCCAAAAGGAAGTTGTTGAATTTATTGATAAGAATAAACTGAAACTGAGTGAAAGAGGGTCACCTGGCACCTGACCAAGAACACCCACTAGGAAGGTGTGTTGGAGTCTGCAGGCAATCAGAAATTCACAATAGACCAGTTGTGAATAAGAATGCAGAACCAGAAACCTAATGCCACTTTTTTTTTGTAAACTGAGATGTCATTTCAAAACTATCACCACTTTAAATAAAAACAACCCATAGGTCTGACCAAGCCTCACAAAGATCTTACATTAAAACACACCTCATACATTCTTATGTTTCCCTGCTTGTTTCCTGAGATATTTTTTAAAACTTGGAGTTTTAAGTAGCTGTGGGAAATTGTTCTACAGACCTCATTGAGATTAATCTTTAATTACTTGAAAGTGCAGTATTATTTAAAATAGACTTTTTTGAGCTTTGCATTATGTTATAATGTTATTCCTTCATCAAAAAAATACTTGAAGTGTTGCCTTTATTCTTTCATGCATGTTTGAGAAATCCTTTACGCTCCTGTGGCAACTATTTTGCCACGCCAGGGTGGACTAAGTGCTGCCTTCGAAGCACAACTTCTCTTTGGAGCTGCAGTTTTCAAGCTTCTACATTGCAGAGCAGCCCTCCCCCGCAACTCCCCAAATCAGCTCCTTCAGACTAGCCGGCAGCAATTAGCAAACACCTGGTGGAACTGTGCATCTGAAGCTCATTATATGAGGTCATATGTGAGCTGGGAAAAACATTAGTAAAGGGTTAATAGAGGAGTGATGTTGTGATGACTTATGGAAGGTGGAGCTTCAGAAAGAGCAAGAGTTTTTATAGACAGAGGTCAAATTACAAAGTCAAATTTCTTTTAAGTTATATTTGATTTATATGCAATTTTTATAACAGCTGAAGGTAACATAGTTGCCTAATTGTGCAAAAAAAATGGCACTTAATGCCTGAAAAATACATAATACTGCCCCTTTAAGATGATTTATTGTTCAGTTTAATTAAGGATTTGGAAAGTCTGCTAATTTCTAAAAGAAAATCCCAGGGATCTGAGAAAGAAGATCCCAAAAAGCCTTAGCAAACTTTTGTTGGACCAGAACTAATTTGAGAAAAATAAGTTTTTATTTCTCCTTTCAAATACTGTTCAATCCAGTTCACACATCTTCACAAACTGCACGCTCACTGTTCTGTAAAGGTCCTATATGCTAGTTCATGACTTAAGTCAATATAAACAACTGGTAATAGAGTCAAGCAGAAACATGAAGAGAAAAATCTGTGGAGTCACAGTATTGCTCTTCTTCAAGCAAGCTGCAGCTTGTTGAGATGGAGACACAATCATCATCATTCCTGTTGGCGAAGTCTTCATAGACTCATCAGAATCTTCCCACTTCCTCAACTATGAAACAAGAAGTAGTGGCTAGAGACGTAGCCACTTTGAGCAAAAAACACTGGTATTATATGTTATTATGGCTAAATGTTATGAGAATAATTAGAAAGAAATGGATTTGCTCCCAACTTGATTTATGTTTTACAGATTAACATTTTTCATCTAAGTTCTTTTTAGTTTACTGTTTGTAGTCACTATTTGTGCTAGGGCAAGATTTGTGTGTGGGGGCATTAAAGCAAATGTAACCTTTGATTATTTTTTTATTCCTGAGCAACTGGGGACAAGGTTAAAGTGACTCTGATGATGTCAAGAGCTAAGATGACCTTCAATAGCTTCTCGTGTATTAAAACAACAAAAAAAATTAAACAACAAGACTTGGAGAGTATGAAGAAAGTTCAAGGAAGCGATAACTATCCTCCGACAAAGACAACAAAAAAAGATTGGGACAAGAAATAAAGTCAGATTTCTTCATTTACAATTAAATTTCCTACTGAAAACAAAGAATGTTTACAGTAAATATGTAGATTTGGCCCCGATTGCCAGTAGATTTGTGCTGAATTTGTGCAGGACTCTTCATTATGCCATCGTGGTTGACTGAGTTCAGACAATGACAGGATACTGGGGAAATTCAGATGGACCAACACTGCAGTTTATTCCAGTCTTACCAGTCAGCCGAGGAAGCAAAGGACGACTCAGATAAAAGAAACGACAACACAGGATGCTGAGATATACTGTAGGTGCTGTGAAACTGCAAGATTAATTACTAATTTATGACAAAGGTAGTATGCATTTCTAAAGGTTTTGAAATGTTTTTTGTAAAAGCCTTAATGAGAGACCCCCTGTCATTTACTTTGGAAAAGAAAAAAAAAGAAAGAAGGTAAAATCACTCAAGGGTAGATTCTTTCCCTGCAGGCGCCCCCACCTTGGACAATGCTGCTGAAAGCATATAGTGAGGTTAAACCCTGTTTCAAGACTGACATATCTGAGGGCACGTATCACATTGTGATGGCCAAATAACACATTTATTACAAGTTTGGTTTAAGTCAGCTGCACATATTTTGTAGATTTTGCAAAACAACCTTATTCTTTGCGAAGAAATGAACAACAGTAAACAATGAAATCACATAGATCATTGTGATATTAGTATTCGCAATATTTCAATATTTGGCAAGATATTATATTTCAGATGTCATGCATTCATGCTGTGGATACGTACATGGCACATTTGCCCAGGAACTCTAACAGCCCCTTAATGCAGACGCCTGGTGCACGTTGCTTAAAAGCTCACAAGATATGGTGGGGGCATTGTTTAGTGACTGCGATGAAAAGAGTAAAAAAAATATGGGTTAATCATAATCAAAATAATCAGAGAACATTTCTGAAATAGAACCATCATTATACATTTTTCTGATATATTACAGTCCTAGAAATAAAGAAAACCTTCGAATTCAAGACTATGGCTGAATATTGACAATAACAGTTGCCATTTCCTCAAATAGGTCTCTCCATGTTTTCTTCAGCATCGCAGTGAGGTTCCAAACGACTGACTAAACATATTACCTGCAGGTAGAGTTTTGATTCATAGCACTAAAATATTCAAGGCTATCTATACCTAATATTGAAACCAAGAAGTCCATTGCAATTGTGATATTGCACCCATCTATGCCGCTAAAGAACTTGTCTTTGCACTGGCAGAAATAGTGTCCAGATTAAAAATGTGGATAAGCCCAAAATGACCAAATGAAATCATGTTAGTACTTGGAGTTAAATAGTGTAACATCTGCAAACCTGCAGCTTTGGTCTCCTGATGGTCCACACAGCACCACTACAGTTTGAGCGTCAACACCTATGAGAAAGTGACTGTAGCAAACAGCCTCATCCTACCTCACACATCTGCCAGCAAACATGTGTGAACTCATACATGTATGAACTCGTTGCGTCATGTATCTATCTACTGTCTTGATCTGATTTTGCAATGCATTCACCTCTTCCCACATACTCTGTGCAGCAATTACAAAATCCAACATACGAGCAATTCACCTTGTTATGAGACTGCTGCATAAAATGCCTCACTGCCATCTGCAATAGCAAAAACGCTCTGAATTTTAGTAGAATGTCTTATTTAGTAGAATAAGGCATTGCAAAGACAGATGAGCTAATTAATCCCATCTGGTCATTAACAACACAATTCACATGACTAATATAGTTAAGAATTCAGCTGCTAAAACTGCAAAGTGAAGAGCACCATGGGGGAAAAAGATATAAGGCTTCAGTAGGAAGCCTTATATGCATATTTTGCTATTTTTAAGACTTAAAAATTAAAATAATTTAAAGGTTGAATAATCTAGAGCTGAGGAAGATATTTACTCCAATTTTGACTAATAAAATACCTTGAGACCTGGTAACACAGTTTGTACAGCCAAGTTATGAGTGTCTGACACCTTAACTGCTGTACTTTGTCTGCCAGTGGAAAGACTGCAACCAGCCAAGATTCACCTCACTTAATATTTAATGTCTTAGTTCACAATCGTCTTGCTGCAGAGAGGCGTACGAGGGTTGTTAGATCTCACAGGTGCTTTGGGCTTTTCACAAAAGAGTGACAGAAATCTCCCTGAAGATGAAGGCAAGCGAAAGCACGGGTCATACTGAATGCTTCTTCTCCCCCTTACACTGTCCACATTCAGACTGCAGAATGTAAAAGTGAATATTTAATCTGCATACAGTCGTGGAGAGACGGAACTATTTGCATGATAATAAATGGAAACCACATTCATGGAATTTTATTCTGCTAATTAACCACAAATTAAAAAAAGATCTTAAGCATTACCGGGTAAAAAAAAATTTGCACATGCAGACTTCTGTTACGACACTGTCCTTTTTCTCAGTGACACCCTGATATCCTGCAACATTTGTCCAGAAAAAAAATATCTACACTTAACAGGTGAAAATCCGCTTTCATTACATAAACTAGGGTGACCAGACGTCCTCTTTTTCCCGGACATGTCCTACTTTTCAGACCTAAAAAAATGTCCGGGGGGAATTTAAAAATTGTCCGGGATTTTGGTCAACTGCCTCAAAACACATTACATAGCTTACAGTGCATTGTGATTACATTGCCACTCCGTTCCACTACTCCATTCCAGGTTTCTTTGTATGGCAAATTAGTCACGCACTTCTCCAAATCCAATCACGTTGCATTATGTGTGCGTGATTACGAAGTACACCCCCCCCCCCCAACAAAAAAATAAGTGTCCTCCTTTTCAGAAACCCAAATCTGGTCACCCTAACATAAACACAGCAAACCAGCTAATCTGAAACAGTCCCAGGGAACAAAAGTCCCCTATTCTAAAAAGAAACGCCTCTGGCAGAATGGAAAACCTGCAACACCAGCATGCCTGTAATACTTCAGAGGTCATCTGTGTGAGACAACTTAGTTGCACAGTGAAAAAATGTATTATAGCCTCCTGTTATGCATTCAAAACATCCAAGATGCAGATCTAAAAACTGCTTTTCTCCTCTGATAAAGTGTGGAACATGCACAAGTGGTATTGCAAAGAGTAACATTAGCTTTAATATTGAGCTTTTGGCATTGTTTTATTCTATGTAGCAACTTTTTGAATTGTATTTTTGCACCCAAGCCCAGACTTGCTGACCAAAGTATTTAGATAAATGGGCAACACATTATTTCAAGAAAAAAATTTAAAATAAGGAGCTGTATGAGACTCCAAATTTGACTTGCAATTTCACACAAGACGGATAGCCAAGTGACACCTCCAGGCTCTTTAACAGGTTAAACCACTCAGACATTGGTTTGTCGTGGACCAAAATAAGTCACAAGTGTGCAGTAAATACCAAAGGAGGCAATATTCTGACCTGACCCCGATTACACGTCTTACTGAAGTTTGCCGAGCGTTAATAATTAATCAAAGAGATTGAGCAGAAGATAAGAGTATAAACACACACAACTTTAAGAGATGAGAATTCAAAGCATCACCGCACCGATTGCTTTGTATAAACAAGATATAAAGCTCTGAACAAAAATTAAGAGACAATTTAAAATGATCAATTTACCTGATTTTACTTTTAATACATATATGTTTGATTCAAATGAACATTGTTCTTTTATTCCATGAACTACTGAACACGTCTCTGAAATGTTAAGCAAAAATGCAGTTTTTAATTGCAGAAAATGAGAAATGGTCAAAATAACAAAAAGGCTGCAGTGCTTTCAGACCTCAAATAATGCAGAGAAAACCAGTTCATATTTATTTAGAAACAACACTACTAATGTTTTAACTGAGGAAGAGTTCAGAAATCAATATTTGGTGGAATAACCAGGAGGTTTTCAGTGAGGTTCTGTGCAGTGGGCTCTTCATTTTTCCAGAGCTGTGTTTTGAAATAAACATCTGCATTGTTGTGGTCATATTTAAAGCAGCAAAGGGGCAGTAATGAAAACAAAAAACATTTTAGATCCAAATATGTTGATCTGCACGCTTTCCATTTCCTTGACCCTTTAGTCAAAATTTTTAATCATAAATTTTGACTAAATGTAATGTTTTGTGTTTTTCTTTTTATTGTTGTTTTATTGTTTTCACTGCTGCTGTTTCTGTTTCTGATATGATGTAAAGCACTTTGAAATGCCTTGCTGCTGTAATGTGCTATACAAATAAAATTTGATTGATTGATTGATTCATCTAGGTGTTTAACATGCTAGTCAAGATATCAATTTTGCATAACTGAGAAGTGACACCGATGATAACTGACCCAGTAGTGACCATGAAGGCATGGCAACCAAAGCAAAAGGTTTATTCAGCCACAGTAAAGGCTTAAGTTGAGACGTAGTAGAAGGTTGGATGGATCCTTGCATTATGTTGCAGCAGAAATCTTAATTCATCAGACCAGACAACATTTTTCCATTACAGTACTGTGAAGTGTAGCCTCAGTCTCCTGTTTTTAGCTGCCAGGAGGTTTGCTGTTGTGGCACCTCTCCTTCAAAGTTTTACATATTACACATTCAGAGATGGTATTCTGTTTACTTTGGTTGTAAAACGATGTAATTTGAACAACTGTCTTCTTTCTTTAATCTTGAAACAACCTGCAAATTCTTCTCCGACATAAACAGGACATTTATATCCACACAACAGCCCTACCGGCAACATCTCCCAGCAAACCCAAACGCTTCTGAATTATTTCAGACACTTAGATTCACTCTCTTTTCTTGGTTTGAACTTCAGCAAGTCTTCTTCATTGCGTTTATGCATCGAGTTTCAGCCATGCTATAGTTTTCTAGTGGTGGCTGTAAATGTGCACTATGCCAAAAGTGAGTAATTCAAGAATATTAGAAATAGGATAAAAAATATATATATATATATATATTATTTTCATTTTAAAAAAAGTATTCTTGATCATATTACAGCATGGCACAGGGATATGGTTGCCAGCTAAAGTGAGAGTCGGAAGAATGCAGAACCGGTTTGGAGTGATGCTTTAACTGATGAAGACATCACTGAGAATGTTCTGAACAAAGCAAAACATTGCCTCTTCATAATATTACTAGGATTTCAAGTACTCAAGATTAATGAGTCATGATGTTCTTGTTGAAATGGATATCTGAGATCAAATCGTACTAATGAAACAAGCTCACAACAAGAACATGACACAGTTGACAGTGTGCCAACTGCAATACAAATCGATCTAATGCAAATAATAATTCTTCTGTTTTCCATTTTTCCCGACTGTCATACTTTTTGGGTTTCGTTACATATCCGCTAGCTTTCAAGGCAGTTGAGTATTCTTAAGCGCATGCCGCTAAGTTTGCCTGACACAGTAGAGTCAATATTAATAGAGTGCTATTTAAACCTCGGTTTATACACAGAGGAGACCAAGAGTTAATTATTGACCAAGCTAAGGTGGGTGTCAATAAAAAATTTAAAAAAAGAACTATGTCGAGATCTAAGGGCTTACAATTGTTAAACAGGCTAACCAGAATGAATACTGAAGCTATAACATTCTTCATTTTTACAGTGAAACAGTTGGGAAGGCATTTTAATACAATCATTAACCAGAACTCCCTTATGGACTACAAAAAGTATCACAAAATGCCTTCCTGTCTCGAGAGCTATTGTTAAAGCATTCTGCTTTTCCTTGGTATTCCCTGGACAACTCTCAGGTTAAAAATGAACTCCCTACAAAGATTTTGTTGCCCAAAGTAGAACAAAACTAGATGCTACATAGATATTAAAAAGGAAAAGAAAAAAAAAAATCAACTTGAATATGTGGGCATTTTTGGGTACAACTCATCAATATTGACAACTGAGTCATTCTTTTCTTTCAAACAACAGAGTAAATCTGCAAAAGACCAGAGAAGTTGACCTACAAAACAATGTCACAATAATGCTATTACTACATGTTATAGATGAGCTGATAAAGATATACAAGAGTGTGATTAGTAATTAGGACTCAGGAATCTTAATATTAAGGGCTGTAATTTATCTGATATAACATTGGAAAATCAAGAAACCAACTTTTGTCAACGTTTATAACAAGTTAAAATAATTTACCCTCTTTGATAAGAAGAATAAATTGTGTACCTAATGGTGAAATGGAGGACTTTTAAAGAATGACCTTAAGATATGCTATTTGAGTTTATTGGTGAATAATAAAGTACAGCCTTGTATAGGCTGTAATGGTGTGTTGGCCTTCAACACAGCTATAAAAGGTATTATTCATCATCTGCTCAGCAGTCCACCTCACCTCAAAGGTAGCAAATACACATGTACTGGTTTGCTACCTTGTAGGGCATTTTCCAAATTGTGTTATATTTATGTTTCTTTTTCTATGTGTATTCTCCATGAATATATCAAAGACAATATTTTATGCATTGATGCCTTTTCTGAAATAGGTCTTTGAGATGACGCTTGTATATCCGGATTACATTTGATTTGATTTGATTTTCACAGTCTGGATGAACCTAACGTCCAAGTTATTGCAAAAAAAAAAGTTGAATCTAAAATCAGGACAATTTAGAGGAATAAGTACTACGACATGGACAAATGACAAGAACAGCTGAACTAAATGGATTAGGTAGTTGGAGAGTGGATGTAGACATGCCTGCTGAGTACAATGAAGAAATAATAAACAAATAAGGCAAGGTTCTTTTCAGTTCATCAAATTTCCTGCCACTTTAAAAAAACATGTATTTTAATTTAATAGTT
Organism: Brachyrhaphis roseni; assembly: GCA_903066815.1. Taxonomy (NCBI): domain Eukaryota; kingdom Metazoa; phylum Chordata; class Actinopteri; order Cyprinodontiformes; family Poeciliidae; genus Brachyrhaphis; species Brachyrhaphis roseni. Next base: position 25,272 of record CAEFZY010029893.1, read on the forward strand.
CCCTCCAACTGACCTAAGGTGTAAGTGAATTTGAACATGATTTTCTATCTCTTTGTAGATCTGTAATAGATTGGTGAGCTGTCAGGGGTTTACCCAGCTTCTCGCCCATTGACTAGTGTAAATAGCTCACGATATTTCTGCCGTCCTGCAAGGATGAAGCATGCATAGAAAGTGAATGGATAAGGGGCAGGCCACTGAACCTTCTTTGGTCACTTTTGGCCTTTAGTATTCCCTCGAGCAGTCTAAACTCTCAATGTAAAGGAAGCCAACTTGTATTTTGATGTGTTTGCACAACACAATTAACTCAAATCCTAACAAAGGTCTTGATTTAAGGTTATTTTTGCACATCAAATTTACACACACAAAACTAAACTAAAACTGTCGTTTTTGTCTGATATACATCACCTCTTACAATGTTGTGTACAACAGCTTGGGAGATTGGTTACAAAAAATTATCCAAAAGTATGACCTAAGCATTTTGTAATACTAAGCTCTGATGAGGTAACTTTGTCTTTCATCACCTATGAACCAAAAGCTGAGGTGGAGTTATGTTTAAACTCTTTGTCTCTCAAAGGGCTGGATTTCAACTTGCTCGTCCAGATCCCCCCCCACACACACCACCACCAACATTGTTGTGAAATAGAATTATTTTTTTCAGAATGTGTTGCACTTTGTAAACAGCCCTCCAATTAGTTCATTTACAGGTGAGTTGGGTTATCTACAAAGACAAATGAAACCATGGTCAAGAAATGTGAACATATAAAAAGAAAGACCCTCTTTCTCTTTAACAATGGACTAAAGATCCATTGTTAAAGTAAGAAAGAGATAATGGTTTTGGTAGTGTTTTGGACCCTCCAAGGTATCCCTGCCACCACGCACAATTGCAGACAAAAGCAACTGAAATAGCTTATTGCAATTTTTCATAGTAGCTTACAAAAAAACGCATACCAACTCTGTGCATCGTGACTGATAACTAAAAGCAAAACATAACTAAAAACAAAACAAACAAAAAAAACATTGCATTCTTGTACGTTTGGTTAAAATGTTCAGTTTGCAAGGTGCAGGGATTTTTACAAAAATCAGTTATTCTGCCAAAGTCTTACTTAACTGATAAACTAATTAGCTTTATTATGCTTGTGTTATAACAGTCTACAGAATAAATAAAGCCGAAGATAACAGAAGAATGCCGACTTTACAACATTGCACCTGTTGTTACGAGTTCAATAGAGTTCAGTTTTTCTACCAACATGTTGCCTGAGGCTACCTTGCTGATGATTACACAGTTTATGTTAATGGTCCCACTAGCGCCGCTCTGGGAGCAGTGCAGTGCCTGCATATGTGTGCATGTGTAAAGTGCCTGGCGGGGGCGGAGGGCATCGACGGCCTATTCAAACAGAACAGAGAAAATAGATAGTGGGGTTTTTTTAGGCTGGCACAGATAGTAAACTGGGCTGACCGGTGTGTATGCAGCAGCTGAAAACATGAGCATGGGACTGCAGAAACGAAACGAGAATCCGTGAAGTTGTAGGAGAGCCCAAACTTGACTTCGGCTCATGCGCAGGCATGTGACAGGAGGTGGTTTACAGATGAATGGCAGTGAAGTAAAGTGAACGCCGCCGACACACACTTAAACACACCCACACATGTTGAGAACGAACTCGGGTAAAGTTGTTACACATCCACACACCAAATAACATGAATGTCAAACTATTTTACCAGAACAAGTACAGTGGAGGAACTTCGTTTACCTTTAGAGTACAGGGGTCCGGGAGAATTCAGGTCGAGGTCCCCGTTGAAGAGGGAGATAAAGTCAGAGGGCATCGCAATCCCTCTGGCTGTGGAATCCGGACACTTTCGGTCACTTACAGCGTCACGGATTTGGATCAAACTGTTACCCGTCTCACGACTCGCAGGCTACAGAACTTGTAAGGGACGGACGGCAATTCTGGCCTGCGTTTTTCTGTCGTTACTGTTGGCGAACCGTCTGTATTGCCACTCTGGATGCGAGTCCCACGTCGGTCCGCCCACGACTCGTGTTTGTTGTCAACGGGCGAGCGGAGGGGAATCACGCCCACGCCTGTGACGCAACACGTACGAGCGACGTGCAGATTATTTCTCATAATGTAGTGCACTTCCACAGCTATGTTTTTTTGGGAAAAAAAAAAAAATATTTGTCAGAATATAACTTTACAATTCAAATGGAGAATTGAACTTAACAATATTTGAAGTCTCTTTAGAATTTATAGAACTATTTCTTATTCTAATCACCCAAGGCAGAATAAAATAATTTACTCGGGAAATGTGTCCGGAAAAGGATCTAGAACACTCCGAAAGTCATATTTCTTTGGAAAGTATTTCAAACAAAGCTGTAACTGATCTCTTTACTCCGCATTTTTCAACTGAAAACCACATGGATCTATGTTAAATCTTAAAAATACAACTGAACTTTCACAAAATATAAATTTTTAATATTTGCAAAACGTATCCATTTTATATAATAAGCTGTACAAACACAATAAGGACTTTGTTAGATCACCACAGTCCTTATATACTCTGTATGACATCAGCCTGTATGACAATTACAAATTGTTTGAATGTTATTCAAAATAACATTCCTATTTACACAACTATTTTTCCTATCCTCAATAAAAAAAAAATTGTTAAATATTTCAAACAGCACTCCATGCCATGTTAACAGATATCCAAATATATTTATTGAAATTTATGACTGTCTTAGCTGTAGATGGGAGGAAAGAGGATGTTGGAGAAATAACAAAAGGTCAAACACCAGTTTGTTTTTTTTCCAATACGTTGATTAAATTTCATACAAATCATTATATATATATAATGTATTTATTTTTTTGCTTGAGAGCTAGAAATGTTGGACCATCCATAAGTCTTTTCCTTTCTTGGGATTGCCCATTGCCAGACTAATCAGCTATGCTGAGATGAACTCAGTTACATTCATGGGAGAAAAGAAAATACACCCCGCATGCAATATTTTGGATATCACATATATGTTATATTCAAAAACAGAATAGTTTTAATTTTAAAAATGCACATTTTATGCATTTGCTCACAATGCTGCATTGACCATTGAAATAGTGAGAGTTGTGTCTAATGTGGACTTGCTTACCTCAGACTGTTCATGTATGTTCTCCACCCTACAGTTTTCAGAATTTCAACTTAATTGTGACCAATATGAGATTTTAAACATGTTTCCACAGACAGGCAAATTCTGCTTGTTTTCTCTTCTAAGCTTAACACAAGAGACGTTGTGACATTTACATGATATTTAGCAGCCTTTAGAGGAGACAGTTTTTGCTTTCAGCAAAAGGTAATCAATTCTGCAAAATAAATAAATAAAAAATCTTTTATGAAAACTCCCTCCAATACAGATTTTCCAGTTACAACTGGGAGACAAATCTTTATATATGGTGTGTAAATGGGCTGTTGGGCAACAGGTGCATTGATACCTGGCAACTTAGGTGGCTAATGAGGTTTATGGCTCATTGAGCTCCAATGCAAATTGCATACTATTCTGTATGTTGACAGTAGACATGGGTAAAATTATGTTGATGACTGTTAAAATCCAAAATGCAGCACTCAAATTTTCATGTTTCTTCGTTGTAAACTTGTTCTTGGTTTTTTCCAACATGAACTTCATGCTTAAATGTGAATATTTTGTTCCTTTTATTAGATTTATTTGCAACAAAAATCAAACCAGTGATTATTTCCATTTCCTATATTTTTATTTATGGTGAACTGGAAATAGCTTCTAAATTTGAGCTTAGAGCCGGCAGAAGTGACAAATGATTCAGAACATTTTATGAGGCACGTTTCAGTTTGAGTAACAGTCACAATTAGATTATGCAATACTTTATATTATTTTCACTAATTATTAATCTAACAAAATAATACTTCCTAACTGCAGTGTCTCACTGCCCATAATCTTTAGCTGCTATTACATTATGGTATTATAGCATGTCATAAAATAATCTGCAGCCCTACATATGAACACGACTGATTAACCTACAAGGACTCGTACAGTGTAAAGGCTTTTGGCAAATAAATAAAGCAAATTATAGTGACTGTACCAATGTATTTCTGTTATTTTATGATGTTAGAGTCAGAAAAAAATTTAATTATTTTTCCTCAGAAGAATAGCAGTTAGGCTACCACTTTCTTCTGACATTTGAGTCCGAACATATTGCAGAGTTTGATCAACATCAGGTCAACAATCTCCTCTTCTTCTGATGGCTGCAAGAACAAAAAGAATGATAAGAGCATACTACAATATTAAGGTATTTTGGCATTATGAATAATAACTTACCTTATGATGTATCTGTTCTTGACTGAATGCCACAAGAATAACAGAGATGAAGAGGTTCAGCACCACGAAGGTCATGAACACAATGCAGGAACCAATAAGGAAAGCCCCGAGCACTGGATTGTAGTTCAGAACCTGGCAGATCAGAAGCAATGCATTTATAAAAGGGATCATCTGTCGTTGTCTACTGTTGCAACAGCCTTGTACTAACCTCTTCATAGTTGAAAATACCAAGCTGCAAGCTGACAATAGTTTGTGCAGCATCAAGCAGAGTCCTATAAGAATAAAGCTTCCACCCATACATCAGGTTGGACTGAAAAAGAAGAGATACTGCATGTGAATTAGTGCTTTCAAGTGCAGTCTATTTGACAAAACGTAGGGGTTTGTTGAAACTACAGCAAAGTGTTTATGTTAAGCGTGGGAAAGCCCTCACGGCAATGGAGTAAGCCAAGAACATTATGGTCATGACCACCAGGAAGCCTGAAATATCAGTCCAAGCTCGCTGCAGTGTGGCCGTGATCATGTGCAGCTTCGGGTTGAGTCTCAGCAGGTGCCACAGTTTGACTGTAGCCAGCAGAACCAGAAAGGCAATCAGATACCCAAGCACTGCATCTGCCTGGGCTGTCTCATGGAAACTGGCAAATCTGGACACAATTTAGACCAATATAGTTTTTGATCTGTGGAATAATTTTCTTTCATAATAAATACATAAAAAAGAACATTTCCCCATCTCTTACTGGTGTTTGTTGTTCTGATAAAAACTTATATCCCTCTTTCCCAGTAGAGTTCTCTTGATGAAGACAGACAGTGCACTCCAGCTGAGGATTATTATCGCCAACTCCAACAGGTTCCACTTTATCTTGAAATAAGACCACTTCTGGCTCCTCATTAGCTTTCCCTATGAATAAAAAAAGTGAGTTTGTGTCAAACATCTAGGTGTAATATATGTTACAATATATATAATGTAACAAATATTTCATGCTAATGTACCTGAACGAACATATAGTAGATAATGAAGAGAAAATAAGCAATTTCAGAGGCCATGACGAAGACGTGGAGGCCACCCGTTGACTGGTAAAGACGAACACCGTGAAGCTCACTGCGGAACTGGAAAGCTCCTGGATCCAAATAAAAGCACAAAAGTCTTAGTTCTTGTTCAGCAGCTCAAACACAATATTTAAGCTGCACCTGAAGGGCTAACCAATGGCTGTGGTTTCCAGCATCAGGGTAGCAATGCAGAAAAGGTTCACATTTGCGTTGTACACAGTGAACTCAACAAAGATGGCTTGGGTGTACACATCTAACCAGGTGTTGTTATGGAGGTACTTGAGGATTCTAGAAAAACAAGGATGAAACAGGATTAATGTTATGTTCTCCCATTTTGATGTGATAAATTGTTCAAATATTTTAAAAATCTACCTTCTTGACCTCTGTAAGTCTGGCCCCATATTGATAACAAAACCGCCTCCTCTGTAAAGCATGATGCTGCCCCAGATGGGAAATGCCCTCAGTTCACTCTGAGATCGGTACACCCATGGACTGTGGGGTTTCAGTGACGTGTTATCTCCTACAGACAGACCCCAACCTGGGCTATAGGAGCCCATGTCCTCTGACTCCCAGGAATAAGCAGTGTGACAGTCTGGCACAGACTTCTGCATGGTGTGGGCAACTCGACATGACTTTTTCTGCACTCTCACCTGGCGGAAACGAGCGTTACCCACCAGCTTTGAGTTTCCATCTGTAATAAAACCTGTCAGTTGAAAAGATGCACAAAGAGCATTAACATATAAAATGTACTTATTAAACAATGTTAGTTCTGTCTAATTGTAACTACTTTGCTAAAATAAAATCTCTTTGATATACAACCCCATGTGCTACAACACTGGATCACTTCAAAAATCACAAATAAAATAAATGCATAAATCCAGACTGTTCACAGAAGAACTAAATAAACATATCAAATGCTTAAATTAATAAATTGCACATATTTTAGGGAAAAAAAATGCTAATTAGAATTCGATAGTAACAACAAATTTCACATATTTGGAACATGGAAAGAAGTTTGTCTAATACATAGTTCTAATAATCAGCAGCTGTAGGCGAATTGCATTAAGAAAAGCAAAGCTTTACAAAAATTAGAAATAAGTCAGCCATTTTAAAAATCAACAATACCAAAAATGGTATTAAAAACTAATGAACATACATAAATACATATTTTTCAGCTTTGTGTTTAAAAAGACACGTTGGCAATTCCATCACAGGAAAATGACCTGGGTAATCTCCATAAAGGTTGCTCAGTAAGGTAGTGTTCGCCCAGTTGAACACGTCCTGAATGCTCATGGTGTTGGAGATTCCTTTGCTGAAGCTTTGTCGAATGTGTCGGCTCAGAAAATAAGCGTTGGGATCCCTCTGACCGTACGCCACCAGAAGCAACACCCACATGAATCCCATGTAAGCTGCATCACAAACACGTTTTACATCAGTAAGTCAAACTGTATTATTTTTATTATTAGCATAACTAATATTGCTGCAATCAGTGTAACTCTACCAAGAATCTCCCTGATGAGGCCAAAAACTTTCTGCTCTTCAATTACGTTTTTCCTCATCCTCTCGATGTCAGTAGGAGGTGGTGGCTGGTAGAAACTACATGTGCTGTCTCTTCTAGCTACTCGCACTACGTCAGGATCATCTGAGGAAGAAAAGGCATTCAGCGCACTGATATATTTAAAAGAATCTTTTCAACATTATTAGTATTGTTTTCGTTTTAAAAATGAAGAACACAAACCTGGATGAGTGAGCTTCTCGTCTATCTGAGGTTCTCCAAATTCTTCCTGGTCAACTTTCTTCAGAACAAGAGCAAAGAAAGCAGCAAAACCAAGAACCTGGGACAAAAAATTCCAAACTTTACTTCAACAGCACTTAAAATAAGTTATTGTAAAAACTTGTGCCCTAATGGTCAATAACTGTTAAATTGGTATTTTGTGCATTTATTTCTGATTTCTTGGTGTAGTCTACGTTTACTTTATCAAGGACATTGATTTTGTTGATCCTTGTTTTAGCTAAGTATTTCCATTGTTGTACGATATGATGCCTGTTTTAGAAAAATGCTCTTGCCTATATGCAAAAATGTAATAATGTTGTAATATGTTTAATAAGTATTTTATAACTTTATTTTATATATTAACTAAGCTGTTACTAAACCCAATAACCTATTGGCTATTTATTCAGAAAACTGAGAATTTAGTCAAACAGAAGTAAGCCTTTTCTTTCAGTCTGCTATGCATCTTGCTACTTACCTTTAGTGGCTGGGTGATAAAGAGACTCTCAAAGAAGGACACCACCATGGAAATAAGCCAGTTTATAGACCGGTCCTTCCCATAAGTCAGCCCATACATCATAGTGAAGTATCCTGACACAGCACTGGTTGCAATGACCAAAATCCACCCAACAAACACAAACCACCATGGCAGCCCTCCCTGGCTGCGCTTCTTTTCAGCGCTGCTGCTGATGCTTTCTTCAGGACTAGGGCTGCGGTTCAGCTGATCTCCATCCAACAGGAACTCCAAGTGACTCTTCATTCCCTGGACTTGCTGCATGGCCCTGTTGTAGCTGCCGGTGTTTGGAAAACGAGAAGGTCCCAGTAGACGAAGCTCCTTCTCGACATGACGCAGCTGCTTGTACAAGTACCGACTGTTGTTGGTCTTCTTTTGAGCTTCATCAAAAGTCTTTTCTGGGCTCCCCCACAATCCGTTTTCTATAAAGAGTAACGGCATGAGGATGGTCAATTATATTTTAAACAATGTGCAATTAATTAAAGTAATAAGAACACACTTTACCTTGTAGATTCACAGCACCCAAACTCAAGATCATGCTGTCTGCCTTGGAAATGTTTGAATAGAAATCTCCAGCCATTTTGTTCTGATGTCTAATGATGTCCTCCACAAGAGACAGCAGTGTGTTTATGTCTGCCTGCTGACCTGGATGGAGCTCAAAACGTGGCGGTGGACTCTTCGTGGCCTTTGAGAGCGACTGTGCAATTCTCTTTATGTCCTAATGTAGACATCATGCAAAGTAGTTAACACATATAGAAGAGACAGACTGCATCCATAAACTCTTTGGATTTCTATTACTTCACCTTGATCACAGTGTCTGCAGTGATGTGCTTGATCTCTGTGGGAGGAGATGAAGTCTGTGAGGGAGAAACTCTAACTGTGTTGCCCTGTTTTAATCCTTCTGCTTTGGCAGCTTTGTCTCGCGGGCGAGTATTTCTGAAGATGCTGACGATAAGCAGATTGATGGGGAACATGATGATGGAACTTTGAAATCCAACCATAACCTGCTGCCAGGTGAACTCAATGTGACCTGCAACATAACGGTAGGTTTTAAGTTTAGTCTAATTTTACACAGTAAAGCAACAGGTAAAAAATTTTACTAGGACATTTAATGTATTTTTTAGCAGACTATGTAAAACGTTATGGTGGATCATGATTATGAAAAATGGAAAATATGATTTCTTCCTGCTGCATGACTTAACTTCTTTGAGCAGAGGAAGCAAAGAGAACATGGAGAAGAATTGGAGAAAAACTGGGTTGAAGAATGGAAAGGATAATTATCACAACATCAGTGACAAAAACAAAACAATATGAAAAAAATGTTGGATATATTTTTCACATTTTGTCACATATCCACAAACTTTAATGTATTTAATTGGGATTTTATGTAGTATATTACATAATTGTAAAATGGAAGAAAAATAATTAATGATTTTCAACTTTTCTTTTTTACTAATAAAAATTGCAAAGGTGTGGAATGCATCTGTGTTTAGTTTGTTCATTCTTTTAACACTGATTGTGTGTTTTATTTATCTCTGTATAAATTCAACTGTTCTGTGAATTTACCAAGAGTTGTTAGACAACATTAATGAAGAAACAGTATCATGAAGACTTAAAACAGCAAACATGTCAGGGATACAATTTTTAAGACGTTTAAGAAAGAATTACATTATAAAACAATGCCTGACGCCGTACTGTTCAATCCATCATCCAAAAATGGAAAAACATGACACAACTACAAACCTACCAATACATGGCCATCCACCTAAACTAACAGGCTAGACAAGAAAAGCAATAATCATCGAAGCAGACAGGAGACCTGTGGTAACTACAAACACACCAAACTTTTCAGTTTTGTATTTTGAAAACTGTAAAACATCTGCAGGTTAAACATTTCCTGGTTTGTATGAAGATAAGGTTCAGCAAAAACCAAAACGAAAAATATTTTCTAGATGTGTTTAAGGGATTATGAAAGACTGACAATAGATATATATGTTGCATACCTAAGTCCATGGTCTGCTCAGATGGGTCTGTGGGGATGCCCCAAAACATGATGCTCGTCAGCATGGTGCAGAGCAGAAGGGAAAAACAACACGACACTCGCTGCACACGTGTGAATGTGCTGCAGGGAGGCCGGCTAATGACCGAGAACCAGATGTGCCCATCTTGAAAATCCTTGGCTGTCTTCATAAAAAACAAGTTACTAAAAAAGAAACGTGGATAGAAATTACAGCAACTCAAAATGTATAATCAATAGATAACGTTAGCTGTTTAATGCAGCTCTTACCTAAATCTCTTTAAATCTGACTCTGTTGCGACAGGAAAGACCTTGTCAAGCCAGCACTCAGCCATGTCTACAGCAAGCCAGGAGTTGCAGAGAAAGTGCCATTTCTGACCAGTTTCCAGATCCTGCACCATCACTTTATTCACATACCTGTACATTACATTTAAAAGAATGCTTAAAAGCTATTTCTTTTCAACTAACTAAAGCAGAACAGCACACAAGATCTTCTCCTCTCACCAAGCAGGGTGGTCCCCTGAATTGTCGTGCCAGAGTCTTATGCTCTGCAGATCTCCAAGAGAAAAGTGTGTGGTCAACAGAAACATGTCCATCCCGCCCCTCTCAAACACAGGCTTTTCAGGGTCTGTCAGGTGGTGGGGTTCGCTTTCTCCCTCTGTTCCCAGTAGAGTTATGGTAACCTAAAACACAGGCAGTCAGTCAGGATTACTGAATCCTCTCTTGGTCATGAGAGGATTCAGTAATGTTTCCACCCACCTGAGAGGAAGTTGATGCACCGTGACGATGCCCTGTGTTAATAGTAAGCATGTAGCGATATTCTGATAGAGGGTCGTTGTCCTCAAGAACTGTTATTTTGACCTGCAAGTGGATGGCAAGTAATAAAAGTTGCTATAGTCAAGTATAAATAAATAATAATAATAATAATAATATATTTGTCAACTCGGCACAGTCGATATTTGACTGTGCTGAGTTGATATTTGAAAGGAAAATAAATGCCTGAAGTTAAGCCAAAATCTGATGAGAATGACCTTGCTGGAGTCCTGGATGTCTTTCCTGTGTGCCCATACCACCACCAGCAGATAAGCAGCAAAAATGGATCCCACAAAGCACACCACTACCGGATTATTAGCAAATGTAGCAAAGAGTTCGGCAGTGCGGGTAACGTCCACCAGGTTGGGCATGACAAAGAAGGAGCTGCCGAAGAATGTTAAGTGGTTACAGAGGCACTGAGTGACCAGCGGAGTGGTGAGGGGGCCGACCTGAGGGAATAAACAATACTAGGTTTCAGCTTCATATCTTTATAAAGCAGTAACTGTGAACTGCGTTGTTTTTCTGCACACCCTGCAGCCATCTTCACTCCACGAGGACTTGGTTTCATTCCAGTATTTACACTGAGCAGCAATGGAAGTCACTGTAACTGTGGCATTGACGGATTTGACGCCAGGCTCAACAATCGGCTTTACAAGAAGAAAATGAATTCCAGCTCCTCCTGTTCGGTCTTTGGGACTCAGCAGCCATGTAAATTTTTCCTCTGTGTCAGAATGACAAACATTATTTTCTCAACTGAACAGACAGAAAGAACCGCTTGAAAACAATACCATCCTGTTATATCAACGCAAGTTGTCACATGTGTTGATTTTAGAACCTAAATGGACAATAACAAGGCAGGATCTTTATTTTTTTGATTTACTTTAAGTTAGTAGGTTGGCTCTGCTCTGAGTGCAAATGTTTTGCATTTTACCGTCAACAGACGATTTGAAATATCTTTGCAACCAAATCAAAATATGTGGCTTCAGTACCTTCATTTACATTCTCAAGTGGGAGCTGAGTCTTGGCCACATAACTCTTCTCATGTGGGTAAACTTTATATCCAAGGAAAACCATGAAGGACATGTCTTGAGATGGCTCCAGTTTTAGCACCAGGGTCACCTCTGGTGATGGTATGTCAATCATTAATGTGCTGAAATTGGCAAGGTCAAGGACTGTGCTGTTCTGCTGTCCAACGTCAAGTCTGGGCAGAAGAATCTGAAATCCCAGAATATATATGCATAAAAAAATATGGCTCCACAAATATTCTCCAAATTCAATTTACTATAAAAGATGTAGAAAGGTTGGTGATGTGACCTCTATTTCCTTAGGCAGGTTTTCAACAGGTATGACTGTGCTGTTCATTCTGGTGAAAGACAGCGAGGCCACAGTTCCTGTGATGTTTTCCTCCTTCCAAGCAAATGGGTTTTTCTCAAAGCTCATCATCTAGAGGGGCAGAGCATAATGGCAGAAATCATTAAATGGTCAGATTTGTTTACACTTAGGTTACTTTAGAGGTTGTATACAAACCTGAATTTATTTGGCAATTACCATAAATTCTGAAAGCACACTCACACAAATGTGGGTACATGCAAATAAAAAAAAAGTAGTAATCTGAAACAGAAGCTTGCCTGTATGTGACAGACTTTTTCCATGACAGCTCTAATTGAGCAAGAGTAATACAGATGGATACTGTATCTTGTAATAAGTTTAGACTATCAATTACTTTTTTTATACTTGACTTTCTAAACTGTTTTGAAAGTCTTTTGATGGTTCTGCTGCTTTGGAACTCCTTTTCTGCCCAATTCTTCTACCAGACCATGACAGGATATTATGCAACAAAAAAAAGAAAAAAAGAAAAAGAAAAGTGGAAAATTTGAGACAACAAAAACCTTTCAGGTTTAAAACAGTCATCTAAAGTATCAGTAAAATAACATTCAGCAAAAGCTTGACAACAGACCAGCAAGAGGCTTCATCCATCAAACTGTGTTACCTCTGGTATTCTTTACAAATCTAACAAAAGGCATTGGGAGTAAACTTGTGTCTTCCTATCCTACTGAAATGTGTGCGTGAATGAAGCAAACTGATCTAGAGCCATACAAGTTAGTGCAATAGAGCCCAGCTGGCTGACCTGTGCCTGCAGAATAATTGCTCAAAGTTACTTCAAAAGATTCCAACAAAGTCTCTGAAAGCAAAATATACAATGGGACTTGAGAAAAGACATTTCTACCAAATTTCAGTAAGGAAACCAATCAATGCCTTTTGGCATTCCAGCTAAAAATTAGATACAAAATGGTTTGTCTGATTATGACCTTGAGGCTGTGTTTGCCTCTGCAATAATAACACTTTTCATCTTTTCTCCTGTGAGAACACACTTACTCTGATGTCTACTGGCTCCCCTGGAGAGACAATGCCAGCTGGTAGTGAGGGAATGGAAAAGCTGGAGGAGCCTTTCTTCTGGACATTTATGTGCTGCGTCTGCATGTCGTCTGAGGATATTCTTTATGAAACAGAATAAATTAAGGAAAACAAAAACAGTATTTATTAATGTAAATTTTGTTGAGTGCCAATAATCCTTTACCTGTTGACATACACACTGATCTGACCAGAATCAATGACCGCAGGCTTTGCATCCAGCTGCTTGTTATTCAGCAAAGCACTCTGAAGATTGTTGATCCCAGCCAGAAGAAAATCTGAAACTTTTTTCTAAGGATGATATTATGTTTGTCAGACACCACATATAAGTAAAGAGAGTCACATATATGCATCTATGAAGACTTTGGTCATACGTTTGATGAAACATTCAGGATATTACTAGCTGCTTCAACTATTGGCGTAGCTGCTTGTAAAATATCTTCATCTCCACTTTTAGATGGCTTGATGGTCATAGTCTTGAGGGAGGAGCTGAGGTTAACCAACAATGAGCCAGCTTCTTCCTGAAGAAGGCATAAAACAAACTGAATTATAAGCATGTGTAGCAAAGAGTCAAGTCAAATTCAAACTAAAACATTTAACAGTCCACAATAATGGGGTGAGTGAGAACTTTTATTTATATTTAGTTCAGTCATCTAAACTCAGGGGGAAACTGCTTTCTATAAAAGGTATTAAGGATTTTTATAAATTTTTAAGAGACTTTGATTTCAGGTGGTGTTGACATTAGGGTTAAGCAAATAAATCCTACATTTACTGACAAAAGCAATTCACTCTGGCATAGACCTAGACATAAACTAAAGCCTAGTAAATCTGAGTGAACCCTAAAAGGCCACAGATGTAGCATTTAAATTTAGAAGGTATGTTGCCTAAAGGTACACAAGCTTTGAAATATCCTTGTAGTTTTTTTCTTTTTTTGGTGAGTATGGATTCCTACCATCTTTGTCAAACATTCAATATAGACCATTGCAAAAATATTCATATTCGTTGAACCTTTATTCACTTTGACTCCTTGCAACTCCAAACTTCAACGTATTTCAGTGGAATGTTATGTGACAAACTGATAAAATAACACAGCATATTTAAATGTGATGAAAAGAGCATTTGATTTTTCACAAATTAGAAAATACAAATCTAAAAAGTGTGGTTTGCACTTATATTCAACCGCATTTACTCACACTCCCCCCCCCCCGAGTACAATGTAATGTAACAACTGCTCTCAGAAGTCACAATTAGAGTCAAATCATATGCAATTTAATCACTGTTCTCTGAAAGTTTTCAGAAGTTAATTAGAAAATGTGGTTTATTATAAACTGTGAAAAACCAGAATCACAATAAACAAGGAACACAGCAAGAAGGTCAGGGAGAAAGCTTGAGAAGGTTGAAACAGAGTTAGATTATAAAACAGTATCCTAACCACTGGACTTTTGTTAGAGAACTGTTTAATTAAGCTTCTGCAACAGAAACAGTATTTGATAACTAAAAACATACTTAGACATGGCCATACACTAATGGTTTAGATCAAATCAAATCCATGTGTTAGAATGGCCTCAACCAAAGTATTACTGAAAATTTGTGACTTAAAAGAATTTTTGAGTGAAAAGTCTGACTGAGATTGAATTATTTTGCAATGAAGAATGAAACATTTTTGTCTCAAGACTGTCAAAGCTGTTAGAGATATAACTCAAAAAGACATGCAGCTGTAGCAGTAAACAGTGGTTCATGATGGATTTACTCTGAGGGACTTGTAAACTACGCATATGCTAGATATATTTTATTTCCTATTTATCCTTTTCCTTGACTTCTCAAGCATGATAAAATGTGAAAAATATTTCAAGGAGTAAAAATTGGACACAGCAAACCAGGGACATTACATATCAAAACACATTCTTGTAATAATTTCATTTTTGTTGAACTGCACTTCTGACTGATTACTAAATGTATTACATAGTAATAAATTTTGTACTCTAAGGTGGTCTACTGTACTTGAGCAGCAGGACTCAGTTCATCTGATATCTGTGTTAATCCAGCCACAGCCTCGGCCGTCACTTGAACTTCCCGAGTCGTGTTGCTAGGACTGTCCTGCAGAACTGCTGTCATCTTGGTCAACATTTGCTCACGGAGCTACAATATTTAGACAAAAAAAAAGCAGGTATTAACAATATTAAACAAATTCTGAAGCTGGATTTTAATGCAATTGGGACCTTATTTTTGTACCTTTGCTTTTGCATCTTTCTGATCTCGCCCAGTTTCTGAATTCAGCATGTCCGAAACAGAAGTGAATACCTGTCCAATTGCCTCACCTGAGAGCAGACCCTGCTGCTCCAGCTGATCTACAGTGTCTTCCACTGCAGACTGCAGAGATGGTATGGAGGTACTGGAGTTACTTTTCAATACCTTGGAAAAACATATTCAGTTTATTCAGCTAGTCAAGACCATGGACTTCTGCACTCATGATTAGTTGAAGGTTTTCCATTTATATTGGAAAACAACAAACCTGAGTTGCAACAGTTGTAGTAGCTTTTGTCTGTTGATTTTTCATTGTCACAACCACAGACACAACATGATTGTTCTTCTCATCTCCCAGAGGCAAAAAGATTGGTTTTACCACATTGGTATTACTGCAACGCAAATGTTTGCCTTAAAGATAAATTAATTTGTATTAGCTGTGTTTATTTATCAGTAATCTTATCTATTTGAACCTAAACAAAAACACCAAAATTTGTGTCTTATGTACCATGTTGTAACAATCTACTACCTTCTTGCAAACCTCTCCTTCATTTTCTATCAATAACATATTGTTATAATTTTGCTTAGCAACATATTTATTATTTATGTATCAAAGAATGGTAAAATGACGGGCCACCTGTGTTGGTCTTGAAACAATAAATACAGCCTGTGGAGCAGAAAGATGTCGACTGGCAAGTAATTTCAAAGGCATCAAGCACAGTTCCTGAGTCTGGAGAGATGCTACATGTAGGGGCATCAGGAGCATCAGTAGGCGCTGCTGTTTCAGGACCTCGTGTTGGAATAACGTACTTGGCAAAACCAAGGACGTTCTCACCTAAAATAAAAAGAAACTGATTATAAACGTCAGCTTATATTTGAAAGGCATATTTTGTGCAATATGCAGTCATGTGCAATGAAGTAAAGAGAAAACACCATAAGCAATCACGTTGATGTTGCGCTGTATGCTCCTCGAAAAATTTAGATATTGGCTGGAAACTGTGTATTCAGTGCTGCCATGTTGTTTTTCAATGGGAGGGCTTGTTCCTGCTTTGGTGTAACATTCACTGAGATCACCCTGAGGGATAAAAAAAGTTATTATTCATTTGTAAAAAGATACTGAATTTTATATGTAATGAATTAAACTTGCCGTTAATGGTTTGGGATCTTGAATAAACCAAACTACATCTGGGCAAGTAGTAGCACAGCTGAGACTTAGCTTTGCATCTTCTTCCATGGTTAAGGAATCACAGTTCTCACAACTGAAAGCACCACAGGTGAATAGATTAACAAACAGCTAGAATAAGATGAAAGTATAAAAATGAGCAAAACTGTTTAGAAACAAACAGCTTATTTAATATTTCTGACCCTTTTTACCTGATTGCAACATCTCGAAATTCATTTA
Organism: Brachyrhaphis roseni; assembly: GCA_903066815.1. Taxonomy (NCBI): domain Eukaryota; kingdom Metazoa; phylum Chordata; class Actinopteri; order Cyprinodontiformes; family Poeciliidae; genus Brachyrhaphis; species Brachyrhaphis roseni. The sequence goes on from CAEFZY010029893.1 coordinate 41,822, forward strand.
TAGGAGCAACGCTGATGCATTTAGATGCTTGGGGAACATCCACCCATTTCCTAAACCATGTTCTTTTCCTTACAGTCAAAGTGTATTCAACAATTTCAAATGGATAGGGAAGGCAATCCTTTTCAATAATGTGAGTTTTACCCCTTGTTGCATTTCTGCAAGAGCAATTTCCTCCTGCAATGTAAAAGACAAAACAAAACGGTGCTATGGGGAAATAGAGAAAAATAGCAACAACACAGATCTATCAAGCTAAATGTTAGGAGAGTTTTCTAAAACCTTTTGATCCAGAAAGCAGGTCATCAGGCATATAAAAACAAATATCATATCTCACTTTCAAATACCTGCACACAGTAAGCCCTTATTATGGCTTTGCTGAGACCAGAGTATTTTTCTTTGTGAGGTGTGTAGATAGAAACAAAAATATGTGGCATGTAAACAGTGCACCAAGCTTTCTGATCACCCTCTACAGCACTGATGAAAAAGAAGCCCCTGTGATGAATTTCATTATCTGCTGGTATGTTAACTCTAGAAACACTTCCTACTTTATTCTGAATAGAAACAAACATGGAAATGAGATACTAACTGCAAACCTCACACTATATGACCAGTGATAAAATGACTTTAAAACAACTGATGACCATTAGTTGAGAGTGAATGATCGTTTAACTTACTACATTGCCACTCAAATATCAGTCCACTGCTCTTCAACGATTCAGCACCAATTACATTCAGCTCAATGGTCTGACTGCGGTCAACCTGCTTATCAGAAGAAGCTGTTATTTCCAAGCCACCTAGGATTTTAGAGTCTTCTTTCTGCAGATGACAACAAAGCAACAAAAATACATGCATTTTTAAAAAATATATTTATTTATCTAGAAAAAACATATAGAAAGGAAAAAGATTACCACTAACTGAATTAAAACATACTGTATGTCCCTCTTGGTAATTCTGGCAAGCTTGAAGTATTTTCACTAAGTCCACTTCCAGTTGAGAAGTTGAAAGGACATTCACAGCTTGGACCTTCACTTGAAAAAGCTCTGTGTAGGAAAAAAAAATATTTAAGCTGAAATGATTTGAAACAGTTGTGTTTTTAATGAAACCATTCTTACAGCATACCTTCCAGTGGGCTTGAGAATGTGTAATTATGCAGGCTGTTATTTAGCATGTTTCTGGTCTCAGTCAGTGTGTCTCTAAACCCAGAGAGATTAAAAAGCAGTTCCACTGGGGCTCCTCGCTCCAATGACACACCGATTGTGAGATTCTGAGAGTCTGGACATGCATCCAACTCTGCCATCACGGAGGCCTGCAGGCCGACTACAGGTTCCAGCAGGCACAGCAGGATATCAGTGGACACGGGGTGAGGTGTGACTCCGTTAGATGCTGCTACGGTCAAATTGTTGCAGCCGTGTTTAGGACTTTCCAAAAGAGTCCCTTCCAGCGTGATGTTGTGAGGTGTGATGCCCGAGTCCACTGAAAAATTTGCAATCTGACTGTCATTATAATGAACTGTGTAGGAAACACTTGTACCTTACAGAATGGAGGGGAAAAAACAGAAATTGATCAGCACAATTCTTTCAGAAATTTTCATCACAAATATTGGTCTACCCTTAAAAATGTTACTGAACTCCATTTGCTTATGGAGCAAACTCCATTATTTTACAATAAGACTACAGGTCTTATTGTAAAATAAGACCTGTTTGTCTTATTTTACAAGACAAACAGGTCAAATTCATATATAATTATACTCAGCAAACTCTAATTGTGAAGAATGACTCACCTGTTTCTAAACCAAGCTGAATCTGAACAGGGCTGCCATAAAGTATGTTGCATTTGGTGCCATCTGTTGTCACATTGCTGCCATAACACTGAGCCACTCTGAACTCTCCAATAGGCTCCTGAATTGTTATAGTTTTCTGAGCTGTGACGTGCCAGTCACTGGTAGTGCACTCAACCACAACGACAAACACACCAGGCTGCTGAAATCTGTGTATGATGGAGGACTCCGTCCTGTGACCCGAAAAAGAAACGGCTTTCTGAATGCCATTACAGGTGGGTTTAAACACAACAGTAACATCTTAGAGCTCATCATCAAACTATTTATCAGCATAATGAGAAGCATTTTTGTGAACTGTAGTGTTTTTTTAAGAAACCACACGACTATTGCAATTAAAGGTACATTTATTTTAAAGCTTTTTGAATACATTTACTAGCAGAGCCAATAAAGGTGGATGGCTCAATATTGTTATTGGCCCATATCCATAAGATTAGGACCAGCAGATATAAACTTTAATAACTAACTATGGCTATAAAGTGTCTGGCTACATAGTGTTACTTACTCTTCTGGATTGTATGGATCAATGATGTGGCCGTCTCCAGCATCCATGGTGCAAGTTAAGTTTCCATGAAATGGATGAAGCAGCCACTTCACAGTGATGGTGACGTTATCAACAACGGATGCCAGTTTAGTCATCAATAAGTGAAGTCCTGAAATGGTTCAACATAATCAACACTTGTAAAAATAACTATTTCACAAGCATCATCAGGACGCATGAAATTAAATGATGCTTTTACTTTTGAGAATGCAATCTGTTAAGTGTTTCTCTGGTGTCTTTTCTTTGTAAAAGATGCCTTAGTGTAAATAAACACCGATAAAAACACTGCATAAAAACAGATAGAATATGTAAAGGGTTAACATCAGTGGAAGTGTATGTATTGCATCTGACCATCCTTGCAGCGGTATTCTACAGAGAGATAACTTCGCATCAGGGGACACGGCTCAGTCAAGGAGTTCAGATCCAGTGGAGCCTGGCAGGCCTGCAGTCCACGACAATAAGCTGAACAGATAATGTTGGAAAGTTGAGAATGGGACACAAACTGCTCGTAGCATCAAAAGGCATAACTTATATGTACAGCAAATAAATGTGAGTGTGTGTATAAATGTTACCAGCAAAATCAATTATTTGAACGTCAAAGCAGAAACACACCACAGACCATCTATTTAGCTCCTCCAGCAGGGCTTAGATTTATCCAGAGATATTTTGTCTGAATCCATAAAAATTATATATTTTTACTGTTTACTGTTTAAGATTTATCTTCAGGGTTTTTTCTCGCCTGTTAATTATTTTTTTCAAAAATGTTTGCGAAGGAGATACAATGCAAATACAAAATGCAATTTTTCTTTAAAAGAACTGTTGCTGATAATTCAGGACTGCTAACGTACAAAATGTTTCAAAGATAAACTGTAGTCTACTCCACTATATATATATTTTTTTATTTTTATGTCCTCATGAAATGATGTATCTATTTAAGAGAGAAAAAAAAAAAAACCTCTTCTACCTGTTACTGATTCCAGGACATTAATCCAGCTACATTCCTCCTGGGAGAATGTGGGTAAATCTGTGAAGTGGGATCGGCAATAGTGAACAGTTTTTCGCCCATAGAAGGCATCTTCAATCTCTAGAACCTGGCCCGAACCACATTGCAGTGTCGCATTTTGGCCTTCACATGCAACTGTTCTTCCAAAATCTGAAAAGAAAAATTATACAATTTAGCATAAATCGTCTTGGAACTACCAAGGCTACAGCTTGTCGGGAACTGGAAACTGCAGGAACATAAGCTTCACTGTCTCATCAAGGTGGTGTTAAATCATCATGCACTTAGACATTCCCAACCAAGAAGCTCAAATCTTAATGCCTTGTATTTGAAAAGCAATCGATCAATTATGAGGACTCCAAAGTGCTCTGTTCTACAATCAGTCATACACACATTCACACACCGATGCCGGTAAGTTACATTGTAGTCACAGATGTCCTGGGGAAAACTGACACAAGTGAGGCTGCCTTACCATCAGCATGTAAACTGGACACAACAGCAAAGCTACTGAGAAGGACTGAGTGGGGATTGGACCAGCAACCTCCCTACCTCTTGAGCCACTGCCACCCATAGGCTCAGAAACGAGATTGACTGAAATTTAAAAGAGTCTTCGTGAGTAACATGACCACAGTGATGTGATGGATGTTTGTAGGAGTTGAGGTAATGCTGTTGAACCTAAAAAGATTCAATCAATTGAACATGGTGGTGGTAGCATCATGCTGTGGGTCTGCTTTGCTACCGGTTGTGCCAGTGCATTTCAGAAAGTAAATGGAAAATGAAAGACTTTCTCCAAAGTCTTCAACCCTTTTTTATTTATTTACTTTTTTTAAAAAAAAAGAAGTCATGTTGTTGCACTTCTAATTTCTTTTCACTGCATTGATTTCTGTCTAATCAATGCAGAAAGGTAAGAAAGAATGGAGAAAATTAAGATATTAAAACTCAAAATCAAAACAATTTAGGTGTAAAAGGAACATACCAAATTGGCAGATGAAGTTCAGTTCCTGCGTACAATTTTCTGTGGCTGTCCACTGGAATCCTGTCTCTCTCAGGATGTATCCACATGTCGCCCAGGCCTCTGGTAAGTTTACCCAGTTACTATAGCTGACATCTGAACCATCTAACCATGCAAGAGAGCCTGGGGAAAAAAACAAACATACAAACAAACAAAAAAACAACAGCAATTATTTAATCAAATCTTACGTGCCAGTATGTGGAAAATTGGAAAATTCAATAAAAAAATAATAAAAATCTGGAGCTTGTCACTTCACATTTGTCAGTGGATAAACACTACTAACAATGCCTGCTGAGATTACAGCTGAAGTCACTGTGTTCAGATCTAAAGTATATAATCCACCTTCATCATCAGTGAAGTGTTAGATTTGCTGCTTTGATATTAAGCAAACCGCAATCTTATGAAAAAGCATTTTTAATAGAAATGTTCAGCCAAGCATGAAAATATTTGCTACCACGTTAATAAACTTTAGAAACATTAACGGTCACTCATCCTCTTACCTTCAGTGGGAGAGACATCCAGTGTGAGGTTTGGAGATGCAGGTGCCATCCCCAGCCACCAATCCTTATCTGGCTCTAGGTGTGTTTGGAGGAACTGCTGTGTTTCATCATTCAAGATGAAGACCAGGTGTCCCCCACCTCGCTCACACCATGCCTCAGCTCTCAAAAAGGGAAACTGCAGACCCACAAATTGATAGCAAGCTCCATCAAAGGCTGTCTGGTGTTTAGAACATGAAGTTACTTCTTCCAACTCAGCATAACAGCTGGAGGTGAGGAAGAAGACCACCAAAGTGTATGTGGTCAGAGAGACTTTGCCCATCTCTGTGCTCTGATCAGCTTCTATTGCAGCTCAGTGGCTTTAAAGGTTTCTGACGGCAACACTTTGGACAAGGAGGGATACCCAGCTTTGTGGTCTGCCCATAATTCTTGAGCACAAATAGCGCCCACACATGTATGAAAAGAGGTAAGGTTGCTCTGTCAATAAGTCCTGATTGCTCCTCTGCCTCCATGACTGAAGGTGCCACAAGCTGCAGAGAGAGATAAGCTTCACATTCACAACAACCCCACTAATGAATCTCAATCTGGTAATTAAAAATCTGATTTTGTTTATACAGTTATTTTCCAAATGTAAAATTTAGAATATCAATTTTCACTTTTATAGTAAAATTTTGATTGCCTTTTTCTCCAGTCTGAGCAAGCAGATGGTAATATGGAAAGAATGTATGCCCAGCTTTTTTCTTTGCTACAGAAGTATAATCTGTCTCTGGTTTGTTATGTAATAGCACTATACAAATAAATGTGCCTGGTTCTGTAAAATTTGATGGTCCAGCTCCAATTTATAGCATTTAGATAAATATCCTAAGCACTCATAGAAGCAGACCAGTTTGGCAACAGTAGGCACTGTTCCCTTTGTATTGGTCCCATGTAGCTAAGGTGAAAGATTTAGATGTTTTGTACTTTATATAGGGGACCCATATTCCAAATTAGAACTAGACAACTCGATCCACACCATGCTTTAACCGTTACCAAGTAGAAATTAGGCTTCAACATTCACTGGAAAAAGTCATTGGCAAACTTTACAGAAATTTCTCATGATTGAGAACTAAGACTATAACCAGACAGCGGTGAGAGAGAAAAAAAAAGAAGAATTTTACAGAAGTTTGGCTACAATTCTGGAAGAATACTCCATCTCAAATTCTTTAACATGGCAAGATTTCTGCTGTAAAAATAAAAAAAAAAGTTTTTTTTGCAAAGTAGAAATCGAGACTGGGTAGTTCACAGTTCTCTTGCTAAAGGAAACTATACAGCTCTTTATAAATATTACAAATCTGAACATGCAGATATTTACTTTCCAATAAGTCTCCAGAAGGAGAAACTCTGGGGAAAAATTGGATTGTTTTACAGTCAAAGACTTGCAACAGTTAACCTAACCACAGTGAATCAGAAACATTTGTGCTACCCTGATTGATCTACACCTGGTATTTTCCTTTTTTGGGACTCTCAACAATAAGGTGTTTGTAAAGCATAATGGTTGTTTTGTCCTGTTCCTTCATGTCTGTTCATCTTTGCATAAAAAAAAAAATAAAAAAATACACTTTTCTCCAGAAGGAATCCATCTTTGATCATGCCAAAGTGTGGCATGATCAAAGTCACATGAGATTAAGCATATACCCTTCACCCCCTCATTTCTTCCACTAGGATTTAAAAAGTTGTTGCTGCAGCTTTGGTCTAGTAAATAGACCCAATATTCCCTCCAAGTGCAAGAAGTCAGAAACAGATCAACATGTTTAAACATAAGATTTATTTAGCAGTTAACATTTACATTACCCTATATACAGTGCAAGCTACTGATTTTTAAAGAGTAGGTGGGAAATTCCTTTGCTTTAGCCTAAGTGTAATGCACATTTCACTGCCAGGACATTCCTGATTTAATGTCTGTATATATGCTTCTTAATTAAGGGCATATTAGAAGTTGGGGAAAACTTAAAGGTCAATACAAGTCAAAATTGTATTAAGTTTTACACCTAGTTTGGGATGGGGGAAGCCTCTTAATTCTCAAAGAGAAACTCACCTTGAATTAATGTAATTGCAGACCTTGTTTGTGGGGCTGCTCTTCCACAGCTGGCGTGTAGCTTTAACCTCACAAGTTACAAATACCTATGTAGCAGAAAGAGCCCATAAAATCTCCTATTTTACAGTTAACATTGTCAAAATATATAAAATGCTTTACAGTGTTCCTAAAGTCATCTTGAAACAAGAAGGCATCAAACTGGAAATGAAGTGAACTGGTTGTCGATCTGGGTTTGAAGACTGAATTTGGACCTCCATCTCTGGCATCAACAAAGCAGCTGAAGTAGAAACATGCATTTCCAACTTGAGTCAACATCCAAGACAAGCCCCAATCCAGCTTTACGAACTTTGTTACCCATGGTTTTCAATGAAGCAATATCTGGGTACTGATGTAGAGTCAGCCATCAGAGTGGCAACACAGAAGTTAATGAAAAGTTTCCTTTGATCCAGACCACTGTACGAGACCACGAGGTGCAGTGGGTCACCAAGGTAAACTGTGTTGGAATACTTCTCACCTGACCAGTCATCTGTATGCAAACAAGAAAATCATTTCCTGTCCCAGTCAGGAGAAAGGCATTTAAAGAAAAATTAAATAAATAAATACCAGCTTTCAGCCTCAGAGAAAAAGGAGACCTTCCCATAGGAAACTCTGAAGAAACTGGAACAGAAGGGGGTTGCTGCTGGATCGTGCTACTCACAGTGTGGACCCTGAAAAACAAGTAGATTCAAAAATCTTCCATTTCAGAGTGACTGAAAGGTACAGGCTACCTTCTATAATGGCAAGAAACTGGAACAACAGCTTCAGTAGCCCTGGTGATGCCAAGGGAGCCAACGGTAGGAGAAAGTATCAAGTTGTTTGAGTAGATCAAATTGTTGCCAGTAACCTAGAAATGAGGGAAGAAAGTGCCCAAAGTTAACATTTTAGTTCAGATAGCCCATCATGATCCCAAAAGTGTGAGCAGCTTACCATTAATTTGGAGCCACAGTCCTGTAGGTCAGCTTCTATAACATATTCTCCATCACCAGCATCAACAGCTTGGCACTGTTTGTTCTTCCAGTACTTGGCATGTCCCAAAAATAGCTCTTGTGGGGACACTAGACGTCCATTGTTGTAGAAGTCAGCCTGGATGAAAATGATCATGGAAACCTCAGTGCACTCCACTCGGACAGTAGTTTTGCTATCAGGGTTTGGTCTGCTGGAGTCTTCCAGGTTAACAGTTTTATATTCCCTTCCTTCAGCATCAATCATTGGACCTTCTTTTAGAGTTTGGCATCTGAGACTCTAAAAACTAAGGATATAATCAGCAGCGAAAGAACTGTAAACCCCATTGTGGTCTTAGCCTGTAGCAAGACACCCAGAAGAACATTCAGCTGTACCCACACACTAAGGATAAAAAGACATATCTGAATTAATGATCTAGCTCACTCTCCCTCTCAGAGGTACTTCCATTCAGCACAACTAAATCACCTGGGGAAAACAGCTGAAAGCAATCACTGAATAGTTATTTCTTCTTCTTCTTTTTTTATATGGCGGTTGGCAAGCAACTTACTGATGTGCCTTACCGCCATCAACTGAAATGGAGTGTGGATAGGGATGCTACATATATATTACTGATTAGTTAATGGAAGAGGAGTAATCATTTATCGGGTCAAGTTCATTATGTACATTTATTATTAAAACATTTTTAAGCATTTGTTAAGGTATTATAAGTGAGATTTTAAAAAAATTGGTAGATTATTTTTGTTAAGTGCAAATATTTTTTATTCTTGGAAGATGATTTTGAATTATAAAAAACAATGTTCACAAATTGCTTTATGACTTAGTTATGGAGATTTAACATATTTTACTTAGAAAATATTCTTCAAATGAAAAAAAGCTAGCAAAGGTTTGGGTGAATAAAGAAATAATGATGAGCCAAAGGGGCTGAATAAAATCAGTGGAAGCAACGTGAAAAATTAGAAAATAGACATCATAAAGTTAAGAGAGCAGTTGCTGATCCCTCTGACAAATTGCAAGGATGGGAGAAGCTCTGGCCCAGTCGTCTAGTTCTTATAATTATACTCTTGTTTTACTCTCTAAAATCCTTATGCTTCCCAATTTTGCCCTATAATACATCAAGCTTGATGCCTAATGTATCTCTTGCAGATATCACAATGTAGAGATAATCACATGGCCTCACAGTGGTAATTATTTTATGTCCAAATGGTGTAAATTTCACCTTTTTCTGTTATTCTCTGATCAATAGTCAAAGTTATTTTAATAAAAAAGCACCTATTTTGACAGTGTAAAATTTATCAGCAAGCATACAATGTAAAACATGCAGGGAATTTGTGAATAAAAAAAATATTTTAAGAGTTCTTAAAACAGGATAAAAACTCTATGTGCAATTGAAGCACTCTAATTAATCCACTAGGTGGCAGTAATGCAGCTCTCCCGCTGGAGTTTTATACGAGACTGTAAAGAAGAAGAGCAAACCCCGTCATTTTCCGGGGACGAAATTGTTTTGGGGGACATGACTTATTGACTGGTGTTAGGTTATTTAAACGTCTCAACAGTGACACTCCTTTGTCCACAATGTTGGCCTGTACTCGTCTCTGCAGCAGTACTATATTCAGCGCTTTTCGCACGACTCCGGTACATTAGATCTGGATTTCGGTGGCATTTCAGTCCTACCGTAACTTCCTGCGGTAACTCCTGCTCTGTGCCTCCCCCTCAGGTGGCTACTGTCGGTCAGCTGCAGAGAGGTTTGTCCTCGCAGACAGACGGAGAGGAGCGCATCGCAAGCATACTGAAGGATAAGTTTCCTCTGGCCTCCAAGCTCAAAGTGACGGACATATCAGGTAGACAAACTACTAGAGTGATTGTTTGTCTTGTATGTTTTTTAGTGTGAAAGTTTTTTATTATCACTACTATTCCAGGTGATGTCTTTTTGTTTTTTCTTTAGGCATTATCCAAAACTGCCTAATGGTCTACGTATCTAATGTAGACATGTAAGGATGATAGGCTTGTAAAAGTTAGGAAATTTGAACTATAAGGGTTTTTCAGAAGTAATCAAGTATGGAAAAATGTTTTTAAAAAATGTGTTTTTGAAGACCTGGTTCCCTGTCATGAGGAGCCCTGAACATGATGAATGTTACAATTTTTAAAATGAAACAAATTGTTTTAATGTTGGTTTTTTTACATAAAATGGACATGTCTCCATCCGTCTGTATACTCCAGTCATTCCCATAGTCAGTCAGTCCAGTCCAGTCATTCATCCATCTGTTAAGCTATTCAATGGCTCTTTCATAGATCTATTGCTCCAAACGGAATACTGTCTGATGTGTTGTGAGGATCAACACTCAAAAATACATCCACCCACCCATCCTTCAATCCATTGATGCAGTAGTCATTGATTACAATTACGGATGTATTTTCTAAGATGCCTTAAGAATTAAACATCCTTATCCTTAAAGATAATGAGTCATGTGAAACAAGAAGAGCCCCATCTTTGCAGATGACATTGTTGTTTGTGTCATTCGTCTCTGTGTTTTCAGGTGGCTGTGGGGCCATGTATGAGATCCATATAGAATCCAGTGAGTTCAAAGGAAAAAGAACTGTTCAACAGCACCAGCTGGTCAATCAAGTAAGCTTACAGCCTGGCACATCAGCTCTGGCAGCATCATCATAATGATAGATCCACAACTGCACAGAAAAAGGTTGGGCACTGTGGAAATGGAATTAAACTGTTTGCAAATATTAGAATCTCTTTATTTCTAATTAAATAGTGCACAAAGAGATAAGTTAAATGATTTTAATATAATGTACAGAATGTACATTTGTCAATTTGAATCTATGTCAAACTATGGTCCCTGTCTTCTTGACAATTATGTCTGTCAACTCTCTAGATTTATTCCTATATTTTGACAAGTGTTGGGCCTAAACACACTTTCCATTTGTTTTGAACAGAATTTCATTCACTACCTGTAATCTTCTGTCCTCCACAGGCCCTGAAGGAGGAGATCCAAAGCATGCATGGCCTGCGAATCTTCACTAATATCCCAAAGTAGTAAAAAGATAGAACAATTCACTTCTGAACCATAACCCTTTTTGCTTTTTCACCTAATAAGAATGTGCAGACTCATCAAACATGGTATATGGTTTAGCAAATGCATTTCAACCAAAAAACAAAAAACAGTTAATGCGTCAGCAACAGAGATATAGTTACAACATTTTCACAGTAAAAATGTGAAATACATGTACAGTAAGGTAAGACTAAGGGTTTTTTGTTTGTTTGTTTGTAAAGAGTGAAATCTTCCATGTAAGATGTAAAACCAGTAACAGCTGTGATACGCACAATATGACCAAATGTTTGGTCATAATCAAGTCTCTAATCTTCCCTGTTAGGGGGTCTCTCAGGGTTTGTGAAGCTAGTGTTAGTCCTCATGAGTACCTGAAATCAACTACACATCCTTTCTTTAAACTACCTTTCCAGCAATGTGACCACAATGTATGTACAGTTCACTTAAAGTTGATCTATTTTAAAATATTGTGTATCAGTGGGTTGTCCACAAATCTTGGGCTTATGTTTTAAATGGGGGTTGAAATAAAAAGCAGCAGCTTTACATGAGTGATTTTTTAAAAAAAAAAAATTTAAACATGTACATCAGCTAGTACATATGAGTATTATTATTGATGTTACTATATTTTCCACTTTTTTGGACAGCATTGGAACAAAAAGCTGAACAACTGAAGTAAGTTACCTCAGAAGATGCCTGGTGAAAATCAGCATATGAGATACAAGTATTAATAGTGATGAGAGATACTAAAGTTTGATTCACACAAATGTGTGATTTTTAACACATTTTGGAGACTTCTCCTTACATTCAGCTAGTTTTTTTTATGTATGTATTTTTTTATAAAATATAAATATAAACAATTTGACTAATATGTTTTATTTACAAAACATACTGCACTACTGAATGATTCCAAAGTCTCATATTGCATTTTGAACTTATTTCTTTGGTCAATCTTGTCTTTCAACATAAGTTGGTAAAGTCAAGGTAAATGGCCTGAATTAAACTCAGTCTGCAGGTCAAATCATTGGCTATGAGGAATTGAAGAAATGCCGAGAAGCTACTTGAAAGAGAAATAAAAATATCAAGATATTACAAGAAAATGTGAAATGATAAATGCATGCAAATTAGAACGACACAAAACATGCTAAAATTGTTGTTTTATGGTCATTCCATAAATAGTTGCACGTTTTTAATTGCAGTTTATACGTTTATTTCCTGGCCTACTTTAATCAACACGTTTATGTTATTTCTGTATATATTATGCAATTTGTGTGTTACAGTTTGTCAGTTCTGGTCACTGTACTGCTTTGGAAACGGAAACAAGTTCGTTATTAAACTATGGCTTTGCTCTGTCCACCAGTAGATGGCGCACCATTTACTTTAACGGTGGAGGATTAATGATTAATACGTGATTAAAATATTTTCTCCGTTGGCAAAATAGTGAACTTTCGTGTCTTTTGTTGAAAACAAATAATAAAAACCAGAAGATTCGTTTTATTATTTTCTTAGTACATGTTTGCACGTATAATTCAGCCTCCAGCTCACCATAACAACCCCTGTCTGCTTCTCTCCACATCACTGTGGAGAATCAACGGAGAGGGAGAGCAGCTGGACTCCGACATGGCCGGACATGGAGCAGATCTGACAGAAGAAACCGAGTATATGATAGACAGAAATGCGGGCAAAGAGGCGGTGAACGCGGAATCTCCTTCCAACGCCAAAGAAATGCGAGCGGTGGTCCTGGCAGGTTTCGGAGGTCTGAACAAACTCCGGGTTACCAAGAAGGCAATGCCCGAGCCCCAGGAAGATGAAGTGAAGATCCGCGTCAAAGCATGGTGAATATTACAATAACATCTAACATATTCTGATCTTAATTTATAGACTTTCTTGTGCTTTGGCATGTTTTTATTATTATTATTTTTTTTTTTTTAAAAAAAATCTATTTCTGAAACCCGAGCAGCATCTGATTATACAGAAATTCGCAGCCTTGAATCTACAGGTCTTTTTTTTTCTTTAGCAAGAGCTTTTCTGGCTGAAGCCTGTTCATCATAAACAAAACTCATCCCAACGTTTTCAACCTGATTCAGTCATTTCAAACTAAAATGACACATTTTTTCTTCTCCACTCTTGTAGAGCTGTGCTTCTATTTCTTGCAAAGCTTTTCTTATTTCCCACTGCAGCTAAGCCCCTGCCAGTGCTGGCAGGCAGACAAATGAAAGTGCATTTCATTTTTGTTCAGTGCAGCATATGTGAGGAATCTGGCCTTGTGTTCTCAGAGGATAAGCCTATGACTCACTGCTGATAATAATGAAAAAAGTAGCTGTGGGTAAGCCTTAAATCTTTTAGTAGCTCATATTAAATATGTCATTTAACACCTACTTGTGGACTGAGACCCTGCAAAGGCAAGTGTTTTTCTTTTAAGCATTAAATCTGGAGCATTTCATGTCAACAAACTACAAAATGTTCATTATTTTGTGTTGCAGTGGCTTGAATTTCCTGGATTTGATGGTACGTCAGGGGAATATTGATAATCCTCCAAAAACTCCCCTTGTTCCTGGATTTGAGTGCTGTGGAATAGTGGAGTCTGTGGCTGAAAACACACAGGGATTTGAGGTGGAGTTTGTGCAACAGCTCCTGAATATGTACTATGTCGATAAATCTACATGTGACTCCGAAACAAAAGTTTAACCATAAGAAGTAGTACAAATGCTTGCTTGACATATGTGCATGTTTCTCTCAGATAGGTGACAGAGTTATGGCATTTCTGAACTACAATGCCTGGGCCGAGGTGGTCTGCACACCAGTGGATTTTGTTTACAAGATGCCAGATGATATGACGTTTACAGAGGCAGCAGCATTCTCCTTGAACTTTGTGGCTGCGTATATGATGCTCTTTGAAGTTGCCAGTCTGCGGGAAGGAATGTCGGTGTTGGTCCACTCGGCTGGGGGTGCAGTGGTAAGCACAAAAGCCATGACAAAGTAAAATGGCAGTTCATTAAACAGCATTGGTGCTTTGGAAACTGAAACACCTGCTTACTGAATGGATAAGCCCTACTAAATTTTTTTTGCAAATGGACTATTACTTTGTGTGATAAATTTTATGCTTTTATCTACTTCCAGACTTTGATTAATTCTATGCTTTTATCTATTTCTATCTATTTGCTATCATTTTCAGGGACAAGCAGTGGCTCAGTTATGCTCCACTGTACCTAATGTGACTGTGTTTGGTGTCGCCTCCTGTTTCAAGCACACATCCATCAAAGACTCTGTGACACACCTTTTTGACAGAAACACTGACTACATACAAGAAGTGAAAAAGTAAGAATGCAGGATTTTATATTAAATGTGTTGCGTTAGTTTGAAACTACAGCGGCTCAGGTAGCTGATGTGATAACGTGGACTTTGCTGTGGGTAGAGGGCTGCACAAGGCTGCAGATGCTACCGGTTGCCTTATTTGTGGTTGAGTGGCAGTGGTCCCCATGGCAACTACAGGCTGCTCTCAGAAAGCAGTGGCATTGTGCAGGTCTGGGTGGAGGTCTGCTTGTGGAACAGCTGAACCAATTAGGGCTGGGCAGTGATAAATATTACTATGTAATACACGCTGTCTGCTCCACTGCAATTCAAAGAGGAGCTGCAGTTCAAGAGTCTGAGGTCATCCTTTATTTCTGGATATGTTGTGTCTAAGCAGTCCCTGTTTGTCATAATCTTCTAAAAGTGGTCTTAAGCATTATTCTCCATGCTGCCAAAGTTGTTCAAAATTTTTATTGCAATATTTTCAGCATTTATTCCTAATTCCAGTCCAGTACTACTTTACTTTCAGGGTAATGGTTTTGGTTTGGCACAGCAGAGTACATGTCAAGTTTTTTTTTTCCCCCAACAAATACTTTTTTAATCATCCAATTGATACTAAATTCACAACAGATCTCAGTAACAAACCAAATAATCAACACATGAAAATATTTTTCGTAAGTTATGTATGATAAAGTGGAATGACATAGCTTCCCAAACAAAAAGCCAAGAAAACTCAATTTGTGTCAGAGAAAGAAGATAAAGATGCTAGAATGACCCAGTCAATCACCTGACTTGAATCCATAGAAGTGTCTGAAGATCAAAATGCCTAAACCAGCCCCCAGAACCTTCAGGGTCTGAAGTTCTGACATTTAAAAAAAAAAATCAGTTTGACTAGTGTCTGTAATACTTGACCTACTAATTATTCTGGCTTGATTCAAGGACTGAGCCAGTGTTAATTCTTGACAATTATGAAAATGGAACTGCTAGTAATAAACGTAGCAGCCCTTAATTAAATTTTAAAGTCTGCAGGTAAAACTTATAAATTTTACAATTACACTCTTTGACAGTTATGAAACATTATTTTAGCACTAGCAAGACACAATTTTGAAGTTCATTAATTGATGAGGTACCTATCTGGTCCTTGGTCAGGTCTTTACTAGATTTTTCCCTATATCTTAAACAGGTTATTGTTCTTCTTGTGTACATAATTCAGGTCTTAAATTTATCCTCCACATTTCTCACTTTTACATAGTGATGTTCAAGTACAACCACTTGCCATGACAAGCCAACTTTATTTATAGGCAGTAAAATTGACCCAAGTGCTGAACAGACACCATGTAAAAGCATAAAAATAAAACAGTCAATTACATATAAAATGTAATCCACAACTTGCATTTTATAAGTCGTGGCTAGGTCAGAATCCAATGAAAAGAGATGGGCTTTCAAAACTGTTTTACAAATAGACAATGACTACTGAAGAAGTAAAAAAAAAAAAAAAAAAAAAGCTAAACAGAAAATTGGTGAAAAAGCAACCTATGTCCTTAGAAAAACCTTAAAGGCCATCAAAAAATTTACATAGACTATTCATCATGAATCAAACTGTAAGGAAAATAGAAATAATCTGAAAGGTTTGTACTACATTGAATATTTATGTTCTACATTAGAACACAAAAAGATGCACAAAAGCTTCAATAGGACTGATTTTATACTTACACTTATTATCAGCATTGGCTGTGGATTAGTATGCTTTTCATCTCTCTGGCCTTCACATTCTTCTCAGGATCAAGTACAAAGTTCAGTTAAATTAGTCTTTTTGCAAAAGGCAAAAACCATGAGAATCACAAGACCACCAGTCAGTTCTGCTAAGCAGGTGCTCCAAACTAAAGATCAAGAAGTAAGAAACTGTGGTCATTTTATCCCTTATTTTATTTAATCTTCACTCCTTTAATAAGTCTCAAAGTTTTATGTTGGCTAATAACTTAAGCAACAGCCTTTTTGTAACTCAGTCTAATATGTTGTGGATACTGCATATCTAAATAATTACTCTGTAGGCAGCACTGAAAAGAAACGTGGGTTGTAGACTGCAAGTTTTTCAGACAGAAAAACCCAAGAGAGTAAATAATCATAACTTTATGAATCCCTGATTAGACAGAACATAAAGTCTCTCTGCAGGATGAATCACAGGCTGTATTTATGGACTCGGTCCTTTTTGCCCTTTTGCATTTAATCTTCGCTGCTATAAACAGAAGTTATGTAATCACAACATAGCATAAAATTTTAAACAATAATAATATGTAACAGCCAAATTTTCACCTGTTTCTGTAGATGAAATTTTCAACATATGTTCAGTCGATCTGAAACAATTTGTCAAATACCTGATAAGTGGTTCAAAGAAAATGAGCCTGCAACTAAATCTGCACTGTGTCTATCTGTAATCGGGGATCCGTCACATAGACATTTTTGATATAGGCATTTATATTATGAACCTGTCAAGAATTAATGAGAAATGCAAATTACAGTGATTGTCAATGCTCAAATAGTTTGCTTCATTATGTTAAGGCTTTTAACGATATACTAAAAGCAAGACTGTTTTTTATCTTATTGTAGCTTAGGATTGGTTGTTGTTTTAATTAATTAGATTAATATAAATTAATTCAATTTTCAATTTGTAGTCAAATGTCTGAATTTGAAACTTATCTTAAGATTTTCTTTTATTCATTTATTTATAATTTTAGACTTTTTTAAGGCTTCCAAGTAGAAAAAAAATCTAATAGAATTCCTCCTGAAATCATGAGCCATGAGCTTACTCTAAGATAGCTTTCCAACATGACTGCCTTGTATTTTAAAATGTTGTGGGATTTAACTGTTTGGATCTCAGTGCTTTAATCCTATAAATTGGGAGATATGTCTTATCAACTCTATTTATTAGTTGTAGTTTGCACAGCAACAATTAGAAAAATCTGCTGGTTTCACAAACTGACACTGAACACACACAACTAAGCTGTGATGTGACTCCTAGAGCTCAATTCTAACCCAAAAATCCAATAACTAATATTTTAGCTTGAGCTAATATGTGTTACGGATTCTGTGATTGGCTTAAATTTAAATTTAATACAAGTTAACCAGGGGTCTCCAACCCTGGTCGTCGAGATCTACTGTCCAGCAGATTTTAGATGTAACCCTGCTCCAACACACTTAAATAAAATGACTGAATTTCATCATGTCATTCATCTAAAGGCCTGGTAAGGGTCACTCATTTGATTCAGATGTTTTGGAGCAGGGTTAAAACCTACAGGATATGGTAATAGATCTCAAGGACACACCTGAGTTACAGATTACTTGATTAAAACTTCCCCAACATCAAATGCATGTTTTGTAGCTATAAAGTCCACACATTATTGGAGTGACATCAGGACAGAGGTCTGACAAAGTTCCTTTATAAGGATCCAAATCCTGACTCAGAAATCATAGTTGCCTGTTTGGGTAAGTAGTAATCTGAAGAGGCAGCTAAAGCAAACCAGACAATCATTGTGCAACTTGACCTGAAATTTGCTTCAAACCTGAACTCACCTGCTCTGAGCTAAAAAAAACTTCTGGCGGGGAGGGGTAGTGCAATTAGACAAACATGTTTACCCCTTCAGTATGATGGAGACTGTGCCCTCTTGGACTGCTTGGTGCTTTCATTGCTGCCTGTAGCTGTATTTTTCAATTAACTTAATTTTTGCTTTGATCAACAGGATCTCTCCAGATGGAGTTGACATTGTGCTGGACTGCCTGTGTGGAGAAAACACAGGGAAAAGCCTGAGTCTCCTTAAACCACTGGGAACCTACATCTTATATGGTACAATAGGACAATGTTTGAGCATATTTAGCATGTAATACATAAATATACCTTTATTTATCTGACTACAAATGGTGGCTTTACTAATATTGTTTTATTAAATGAATGTCAAAGTCAACTGAAAAACCCTTAGAGATATTTTTCTGGTAAATTTTGTTTCCATCAAGATGAGCTACACTGATAATTTCCTGTCATTTTCATAATGAAAGGAACTTAATGTGACTTTTTATCTGATTTTTATGTTTTTCATTATAATCATCTTGCATATCTTTGAGTGATTAATGTGTACAGCAGTAATGCTGGTTTCATGTACTCTTTAATCTTCAAATGTGATTAATTGTCTGTATTAACTGATATAAAGGTCCTTTAATTCCTGTCAGGGCTCATGAATTCAGCTTAATCATTAGGAGATTCATTAACTTGTTCTGAACATGTAAAGGCATGTTTTCACTGACCTAACGGTCTGAGGTGCAGATCCTCCCCCGCCTCACCCTTGACAGGGGTCAAAATTGCCTGTTGCTGACCGCTCTCCAGCATATTGGAACACTTAATTCTGGTTTTCACAGGTGCATCAAATATGGTAACTGGAGAAACAAAGAGCTTCTTCAGCTTTGCAAAATCTGTGAGTCTGAGACACATACATCCATATTGTAAAGAAACATCATCAATATTAAGCATATATTGTATAGAAATAAGTATTTTCTGGTTCTTCTTTTTTGTTTTATTCCTTAGTGGTGGCAGGTGGAAAAGGTGAATCCAATTAAACTTTATGAGGAGAACAAAGTCATAGCGGGATTCTCCCTCCTCAACCTTCTCTTCAAACAAGGAGGATGTAATCTCGTAAAATCAGCAATGGACAAACTCTTGAGTCTATATGAACAGAAGAAGATCAGGCCTGTAGTGGACTCGCTGTGGGCGCTGGAGGAGGTAAGAACCTGAGTATCTGATCTTTGTGTCGCTGGTCAAACAGCAAAGGAGATGCTGATGAGCTGTCTGTGTCCTCATGCTTTTTTTTTTTTTTCTCTCATGGGAAACGTATAATGTAGTGTTGTCATTAAACACTGGCAAACTGCTCAGGCTATTCACTGTAACCATTGTCCATGAAGAATTTCATTAGAGGGCTGGATAGCGTGGGATGTTGTGTCAGGCCTCACTTGTTAGTATGGGAGGAAGAACAATTAATTGGACATTAGTTTACATGTTGACCATGGTAACCTTTCTTCCTTGACTCAAACAGTGAGGAGGACGCATTTGAGTGGATCAACTCAGAGAGGGGTTTTCCTCACAATATATGTTAAGTGTTTCTAATTTTCTCGTCTGGTCTTTAGAAAAATAAATTCTAATTAAAAAAACAGTGAAATTCAATCAGTTTATAATTACCCAGGAGGTTACTGGCCACAAAAGTCCTAAAATCCTATGGTGTTTGTTCCTTTTCCTGAGAAAAACAGCTGCCAAGCAGAAAAGGAGGAAACATTTCCAACCTAATTTTGCCCCTGGCTTGATTGTTGCTTTTCCATTTAACCACTGAAAATTTGTGGCACAGTGGCTGCAGACAAAGAGCCACACATTCAGTTGTGGGTGTGTAACTATAATGAGAAAACAAGATATGTCCTCCTTTTGCTACTGACATTTTTACTTTAATGAGGAGCAATGAGGTTAAACTGTGTGCTGCTTTGACAAGTTAGATGTGTTTTTGATGCAGAGTCTGATGGTGGGCTCATCAGAGTAAAATGAAAAAATGCATCAATTTTCTTTTCTTGCTTTATAACTTCCTACATGTGAACTTTTTGCCTTGAATAATTCATTTAGGCATAGGAAAACACTTAATACCCACGCTCCGTTATTTTCAGGGTTAAACTTTTATTAATCTAATAACTTTGTAAAATTAAAATTTTAAATGCTATTTTCATTGCCTGGTATGACTTAATACTTGAATCAAGTAAAGCACACAAAAGGATTGGTGAAAACAATTTTATATATAAGAAGCCAAGCAGGCAACAGAGGGCTTAAGTGATGTCATCATGAATTGTGCAGTGTATTAGAGGCAGTTGATTGAGCATCTGATAGACAACCAAAATAATGAGCTTATCACTACCCAGACACAAAATTCCCCTATAGATTAATTAGACAGTAGTTTGATAAGAATTGCATTTTGATGGTTGCATGAGACCATGTTGACTTGTGGGATGTGATTTTTAGAATGTGCCATGGTTAATGAACAGGAACCCTCACAAAACTATCATGCTACCTTTACCAACCTTTACGAAGACATGACTTTCCATCTTAAGAAATTTAACACCAGATCCTGATGCTGCCACCACCATCTTCCTCTGTGGGCACTGTGTTTTTGTTGTGATTTGCTGTACTGTTTTTTTTTTTTTTTCTTTGGAGCAGCAATATTTAAGATTACCATAAACTATTCTGAGAGATCATGCTGATGGTTGAATGCTTTTGTGGAAGAAAGAATTTCTGTTTTGCAGCCTATGGAAGAAACCACAATTTTTTTTCTGAGTTGATATTCAGAGCTTAACCACAATAAATATCCATAAATATACTTTAGATGGTAGATCGTAATCCTCTTCTGATCTCTTTTCCTATCTTTTACAGTTCAAAAAGGCTAAGTTCATTTCAAAATATATTTTATTTAAATATGTTAACACAGTTTGGAGAGTCAGTCAGTGGCTTTCAATCGTAACTGCACTAAAATTGGAGATCAATGCTGTATTAGTCTGATTTCTCAGTTTTTAATCACATTCTGGTCTCTACTGCTCCAGTGGATGGAGATCTGTGTCACCAAGTTACAGCAGCTCTCTTGCAGGAGCAGAAGCCGCTCATCATCAGGGGATGCAATCAACATAAACAGCCCAGTTTCAAAGCCCTACTACAGAAACATGCACCAGAAAAAAAGGCCACAGGAAATAAGTGTCAGAAAAAAACATTCAGGGACATATAGTCAGAACAAGTCTTTTCTCTAGTATTTACTTAAATAATTTTCAATGGAAATTTAATGACTTTGGAACCATATTTATTTGAAGCTGTGATATACCTTCAGACTGGGAACTCGCCCAAATCCAGTTATGATATTTTTTTTATATGTAAAGAGGAGCCTAAAGTGTAATTAATATAATATTTTTTTTTGTTTTTAGGTGAAAGAGGCTATGCAGAGAATTCATGACAGAGGCAACATTGGTAAACTTATTCTGGATGTTGAGAAGTCTCCGACCCCTTTGGTAAGAAAAGAATTGAGAAGAGAATAGAAGATGAAAAAAGCAATAATCTGATAGAGGATGTAAAACACAGCAAAAAGCTAGTGAAGAGAGTCAACACTACATACCGGAACTATGTAGTGTTGGCAACCACAAATTACTATGTGGTTGCCAAATGCTTATTTATAGTGTTATAAATAGTGTGTATTTGTGTACTAAACAGTGACACAATTGTATTTATTTATTTTGAGTACACAACCATAAAGGGATTTGAAATAATCAAACAAGGTTGTTGCCAAAAGGCATTTTTCCAGTTTTAATTAGACATTTGATGAAAGTTTTTTAATAAATTGTGCATTGTTTTAATCTTTCTGATATCTTTGTCAAAAGTTTAGCAAAGGTCACAGCCATAGGAGAAAGGTGAATAGGATTTTATCATATTTTACAGTACCTCTTATTTAATTTAAGAAACAGACCTTGAATGCTGTTGTTCTTTATTAGAGAGCAGATGTGTATCATTTGATGTCATCTCACATCTGTTTATCTCAGCTCAAAATTACTATTTTACCACTAGATGGCCAACGACAGCACAGAGACCAGTGAAGCAGGAGAGGAAGAGGAGGAGCCCGAAGGAGATAATGACAGCAAGGAGCGAATGCCTTTTATTCATTAGAGTCGATGAAAGCCGGTACTGCTCACCTAGAGACTGCATAGATTCACCACAGAGGAACCCAACCAGTGTGTATATATGTCTGCATGTTTTGTGTGCATGTATGCATAAATGTGTGGATGCCTTTGTGCTTTTCTCTCTGTTACCTATTACTTGTTATTAGATTGGGAAAAGAAGAAATATGACCTGTTTGTCTTTGGAGCAATTCTACCACAGTAACTTACATTGATGTAATGTCAGTATTTTTGTGCGTTTTATAAATTGTCTGCCAACAGTATGCTAAATTAGCAAGTTTGGGAAAGCATGCAAACTTGCTGAAGCATTCACATTGATGCTAAGCACAGCAATTTTGGTAACAATAAAACAATTTGAAGTTGATCAAAGAATTAAAAAATATGAAAATTAATCTTAGTGTCTTAATACTGACCAAAAATGCACAGGGATGTAAATCATTCCGATACTTCCTCCATATTTATTGCTTATTTTAGCTGTGATAAAAGCAAGTCTTTCAGGAATATATATATATATAGTAATTTGAGTAAATCTACACACGCACAAACTAACATTTAGTGGAAGCGCCTCTTGATTTTATTTTACACTTTTAGTTGTTTTTGATTGGAGTCCATCCTCACCCTACTTCTTGATCTAGCAATATTGCCCTGAAAAGTTATCAAAATCAATCAGATTGTGAGGACATCTGCTGCCACAGCCTTCCTTAAATAACACAAAAGATTTCCCTTCACACTTGGTTCCAGACTATTGCAAAACTTTGATTTTCTTAAGATTTAGCTAGCCGTTTGTTAACTTGGATGTATTCCTGGTCTTATTGTGCTACTGAAGAACAGAACCTTGGTTCACCTTCAGATTTCTTGTTGAACAGTTCTTGTGAACTGTTCAACAATTTTGTTCACCCTGACAAATTCCAGTTTGTTGTGAAGAAAGGTTACTCCACAGAACAATGTTGCTGCCTCCATGTTTTACAGCGGGTCAGCTGTTTTTGTACCCAACATACTTTTTTCAAAATGTGGCCAAACGCAAAGTTTTAGTAAAGGAATTGTTGCCCAGAAATTTGTACAGTCATGGGTGTACCATGACATATTATAGAATGCTAGTGAATGGCATCCTCCTTCTAATTGGTACATTTGCAGTGACTTCTTAGTGGACTTTTTTTAATAAATATTTAACTTAAAGGACGCAAATGTCAGGGAAATCCTACATGGACAAATGAACTCTTCTTAGTCTAATCAGCTTTTTGGAGGCGTTAACTCAAGATGTTATCTTGATCTTTAATTAAAAAGGTGCTTCAAAAAGATAGTTTCAGGGTGCAGACACTTATGCAACAAGGTTTGCAAATGTTTTTTCTTTTTTGGTGTTGTTTTTGTTTGTTTTGTTTTGAACATTTTCTCCCTATGTTTCTGTATTAGTTAAAGTGTACATGTTTTACATTCCAAAAACCTTGCCTTTTTAAACAGACCATATACACTTTTGAACCCACTGTATATCCTTTCCTCATAAAAGTAAAGTGCCAACAGGAGAGTCAGATTTGCACAATAGTTTTTACCTGAGCCATCCTTCATATATTAAAGTAGCACCAGTGCCTTTGAGCTACAAATTAGTGTCTTTAATAACTCCAAAGGTGAGGAAATATATCACAAACAAATGTATTTTATTTTAACTTAAAAAAAATGGCATACATTTTTCAGATTTGTATAATGATTGATGATTTTTCGGAAGATAATGTTTTTCTGTTTGTGCAGTGTGCAGGTTGATTCCAAAATTATCAAGTTATCTTGAATGTGACTAAAATACTAAATAAAAAAGTGTTACTCTTATTATTGAGACAGATTTGACACATTAAGATTTAGTGTCACATATTTATCTTGCAGAGAGAGAGCGATATTTACTGATCCTGGATTTTTATGAAGTAGCTAGTCAGACTGGAGTCGAAGGGCTGTGGAGTCTCTGCTCTCCTTGTCTGACCAAAGTTGTTTACTGTTTGGTGCCTCACAACAAAAGTGCCATAATGCTTAGAGATTAACTATTTTTATTGTGAAAGCAAATGCAAGTTGGATCAGCACTGTGCATTATAATATTAAATTATAAGAAGCGATCTACAAGTTGTTCAAAATCCTTCCTCACCTGTTCAGGTGAGTTTTCTGGTTTTAGTTTCTACTGTAAAAAAAAACAAACATATTTTGTTACCCTTTTAAAATAGCTCTGCATCACACTGTATTTTCAAATGAGTGGGTTGTCTAAATGATGCATCATTTTAAAACAGACCAGATTTTCTCAGCTTTTAAAAAAATGTCAAACTGTCCAGTGCATTTTAGCATTTTAAATGCATCAGCCTTGCAACAAAATCAAAGTAATTAGTTCTGCAACTCTAGAAGTTTTCATACAATTTCTAGAAATTGTATGAAAACATAGTTTGAAACTAGTTCACAGTTAAAGTGATGACATCCTTTAAATTTTTCAACTAGGAATAGATCTAAAATTTTTGCTGCCTTTAATGTCATGTCTATGTGAATGAGTGTGTTTGTGAATGACAGGATAGGTTTTTGTGTGTGTGTTATTGTATTTCCTTGTAAATGCTTTCAGCACTGTAGTGTATTTATAGCATTCTTTCTAAACAATGGTCGTATATTTTTGTCACAGTTTTTGTGTATTTTCTTTGAGCACAGCTCTGTTTACTTGAATAAATATATTTACAAAGCATAACATGATTGCGTTTGGACCTTTTTCCATTTTTAATAAAAACTGCAAACGTGGTGTATCTTTTTATAAAACACCTTATTTTCAAATTGTTTGTATATTCAGAAGGAATAATAACTTCAACCAGAACAAACACATTTATGATATTTGTGTCATGGTTCGCACTAAATAATAGTAAGTCATCCTGTTCTGTAAGTATAATAGTGGAAGAGTGAGGATTTTAAAAAAATAGTACAATTACATTCCAACAGAACCAAATACTTAGTCTCATGACTGAGGAACAACATGTATTATTTCGTACTAGTTAAGTATTAAGTAAACAAAATTAGCCTTTTGTCCATAAGTTTCAAAATCAAAGTAAATGTTTTGGATCAGAAAGCACTCATCTCAGTTCCAAAGAAAATTTATGGGCAGAACTAAAGCTGTGTGCGGGTAAGGAGGCCTACAAACATCCGCTAGAGGAATGGGCCAAAATCCCAGCAAAATGATGTGAAATTTTGAATGATGCCCAAAATATTTTACCCTTGTCAAACACTTTTAAGGCTAACAAATACTAAGGAAATGTATGTAAACTTCTGACTATGAAGAAAGATTGAAAAGAAAAAAAAGCTCCCTCCCACCCCCGCCTTTTTTCTAGTTTCACTCCAGACTGATATACTGCTAAGTCTGTCCAAAGCTAAGAGAAATGGGGGACCCTGTAACAGTGAAGCGGTTCAATAAATGCCTGTTTAGTTTGCAAAATGCTGCTTAGGGCGCCTTGTTCCAAGTAAATATTTATCTAAAAATAAACTAGACACAAGGAAATCATTCTTTGACACCACCCTCTCCTCATCATGATGTTTTGACAAAAACAAACAGCACTGGAGCCAATGCAGAGAGAGAACCCAGAGAGGCAGACAGAGGGCCACTATATTAACCTGCCTGTGGGATATTTAGTTCCCCTCGCTGTAGCACAAGTTGTGCCCCAGAGTCCTATACTCTGGCCTCAGACATGGCTCATCTGGTCCTGCCTGTCTTCCTTGCGCTTAGTTTCTCCTTGCTCTGCTGCAGCCGTCCATCTCGCACAAGGAAAGCTGTTTCGCCCCGCCAGTCTGGAGGTAGATGCGCATGTGACAGCTTTTGTAAAAGATGTTGTCTGCATCAGTGTTTATCTGACATGTTTGCTTTTTTTTTGTTTGTTTGTCTGTTTTGTTTGGTTTTCTACATGCAGCTGCAGAGGATGAGGATGTGAAAACTCAGATTGAGAAGTTGTGGCAGGAGGTGAACTTACTGAAAGAGATGCAAGCATTGCAGACAGGTAATGCCCTCACAAAATGGCTTCTTGAAAGATGAGATGGCTCAAAATCAATAGCTGCATTCAGAATTATGTATTTGCAATAAATGAGAACCATGAATGTATACCCTGCTTATTGCTAACCCAATATTTCTCTGACACAAGATAATTAGCACAAAAGTGAAGCTCTTGGTGTTCTCTGTCACCAGTAGAGGGCAGTATAACATACATAATTTATTAAATCATGAAGTCAATATCCAACTTTATATAGGATGTGATAACATTTAATTCAAATAATTTGGAAATGTTACTAATATTGCAGGTTAGACATTGCAACAGCTTTGATTTTGTTAAATACCACATATTCACATCGCAATTTGCTGCACTTCTAAAGTAACTTATTTCTGTTTCCAGTGTGTCTTCGGGGGATCAAAGCACACAGGAAGTGCTATCTTCTAAATGAGGAGCCCAAACATTACCATGAGGCAAACGAAGACTGCATCGCTCAGGGAGGGACCCTTGCGACACCACGAGATATGATGGAGAACAATGAGGTGAGGGACTATGCAAAGAGAAGCAGCCCAGGAACCAGGGACTTCTGGATCGGCGTGGCAGACATAGTGAAGGAAGGCCAGTATGTTGATGTCAACAGCATGCCAGTCAGCTTCTTTAACTGGGATCGTTCCAAGAAGCAGCCGACGGGGACAAAAAGAGAGAGCTGTGTTGCTCTTTCCCTGACTGCTCAGGGAAAGTGGTATGATGAGGTATGCCGCAGCCTGAAGAAGTACATCTGTGAATATATCATCCCCTGAAGGAGACAGGGGTCTTGCTGGTAATTTAAATACAGCTTTTGTGGTTTTAACTAACTAATTGACAGGAAATCAACAATTCACGAGAAATATTGAATTACTGCTGCTAAGCTTCAACAAAGCTTAGCAGCAGTAACTCTGGAGATAAACAATATGTGGCAAATTTCTGTTTGGGGTCCAAAGAATATAATGACTAAATATCTTTTTTTTTTTTTAATTATCATCAATTCTGAAAAAAAATTAAACTAAATAAACAATCATGTGAAACTGTTTTGTCAGTACTTTTTTTCTTTGGGATGAATTTGTGCTGATTTCAGGTGTGTGAAGTTAACTTGATAAATTTTTGATAAATAAAAGTTTGTTGGTAAAAAAGGCTTTCATTTTCTTTTTAATTCTACTATCAGTGACCTTCCATTTTTTTGGATAATAACATCCAAAAAATGTTATTATATTTTTGGATAAAATTGTCCATCTATCCTCTTTTTACCTCGTCTAAATATACATTCAAATACATATAATAAAGGGTCTATTAGAGGAGAAGAAAAATAAAAGTAAAAAATATTACAGAGGGCTCTGCTTATGTGATAAAGTTAAATTCCTGAAGAAGAGTTAGTGCTTTTCAAGTTTCTTATTATTAAAGTTATGTTTTTCAACAGAGGAAATATATGTTTTTAAATCAGTTTCTTTAAAATTATTAAAAGAGGGGATTTTTTTCACTCCATTTCATCAGAGACATAATATTTTGCAAGGATTATAATTAGATATATTTCATCTAAAAAAGTTAAATTGTTAAATATGAGATATATTTTTGAATTTGATAAAACAATGTTCTTTCTCATTTTTCCAGTAAGGAATTTTTGCAAATCTCACCAAAATATTACAGGATGAGAACACTGCACAAATAGATGTTCAATACTGGAAGAAGGCAGTAGAAGTTGATTATTTCACAGATTATCTGTCTTAAAACAAACTGTTACCACACTGTGTGCATGCATGTGCAATAAGCAATAAATTAATTAGTCGCATAATAAATTAAAGGAAGCTCAATAGATTTATCGTTTTTCTCTTTTCTTCAGTCTGGTGTTTGGGTCTCACTTAGACCCAAACACCAGACTGTTTGGGTCTAAATAATTCTTTTTTTTGTTTGTTTATTTTGGATATTTAAAATGTCTTCCAGTTCCAGTGTTAAGAGTCCATTATTAGTTAAAGTTTATTTATTTCTGACAACGTGTTTTTTTTTTTTTTTTTTGCACTATCATGCCGTTATTACTTGAAAATGGTCTCGAAACAATATTATCGCAATAACTTCTGGAGCAATTTCTATTCCAGCAAAATTTTATATTATTAAATAATATTATTATTAAAGAATATTAAATAATATTATTAAATAATATTGCTGACATCACCTAATGCTGATATCAAATGTTTGTTTTTGTTTTGTCTTGTTTTCCAATGAAAGTTAGATTTTCATTTAAACTCCTAGTAATATTTTACTAAACGGAATGGCATTGATTAATTACGAAAATATGACAAAGGTGTGATTAAACATCCTGCCATGACGGAAAACACAAATGCAAAGTGCACGCGTGCATTTGTAATTTTTGCATTATTTAAAAATAAACAACTAAAAAAAAACCACACAACTTGTAGGCATTCACCAACGTCATCTTGTCCGCATACATCACGCACGCCTGTCTGGGTGGAATGTGACGCCAAAGCTCCTCCAGTGAAGTCTCGCGGAGTAAAAAAGCACCGGCCATTTTTCTCCATTTATAGCAGGACACTTTGTGCTTGAGTAATGTAACCGAGAGTGTTGCGATCACTTTAATTAAGCCTACAACTTTTGGTCAAGTTTTATTTTGGTGTCTAAGCATTCAAACTTACTGCAAACCGAACACAAACCATGTTTGTGTTTTCCGCCGCAAAGTTTTTTCGATGACATCCCTGTCCGGATAGATGATTGTCTAAACTGTCGTACAAATGGAAATGGTGCCT
This sequence comes from Brachyrhaphis roseni, assembly GCA_903066815.1. NCBI lineage: Eukaryota > Metazoa > Chordata > Actinopteri > Cyprinodontiformes > Poeciliidae > Brachyrhaphis > Brachyrhaphis roseni. The sequence goes on from CAEFZY010029893.1 coordinate 70,632, forward strand.
AGCGAGGAGAACCAGTTCGTACCCAAAGAGGTGAGGGTTACTACAGCACTCTGACCTGCTCGCTGACTCAGCCTCTGGGCCTAATCTGTTACTTTTGCAGATCATGTTCATGAATAATGTGGAAACTTTGACACCACTTTAAGAGTTTGTGATCTCGGAGTGTCGGGTTGTGGCTAACTCTCAGCTAACAGTTAGCTTGACATGACTTGAACGGCCTATATCATGACACTGCTAGCGGCTGCTGCTAATAGCGGCTAATCTCGCTTCAGCTGACACCGATTGAATTCGAAAACGTTTGCAAAACTGATATTTTGTTGTCTACCTTGAATGTTTTGATTTATAAATGCCGGGGACGTTTAACCGCATTAAATGCTGTAGCTGACATTACGCTATCGGCTCAGAAGGAGTTTCAAATGTGTCAACATTAGTCAGCTAACTTGCATAACATTAGCAGGTGGCTAAAGTCGTTAGCTTTTATATTTTACTTACTGCAGCAACCGTAATTTGTGTTTTTAATCAAAAATGCTAGTCGAAATCAGTTGAAAGTGGTACTTAAACAAATGCCGTCATACAAGCTCTAGTGCTCTTTTATTGACGTCCTCACTTTCATTTAGTTTCAGTTGACATATTTTGTATTCAGTAGAAGTTTTCTTACTTAGACTTTAAACCTTAATGTTTAAGAAATGTAATTCATTTACACAAGGTAGGCTATTTATAAAACTGGGGCGAATATATCGCCGTTTGGATATGTTAGAATGAGAGTGTACTAAAAAAAAAGTGCGTTTTCTTTTTTGATATTCTCAATTAACTCAGTATGGTGGATGCTGCGTTAAGAAAAATGTTTGTTTGCCGTGGTAGCTAGCAATTGGGGTTTCTGCACAGCCTTAAAAACTTATAGGCTTTAGTCTTCAAAAGGGTTTCAATATCCCCTATGCTAGCTTTTAAATCACATTGAAGTATGGCATGAATTCATATATTTATTGCCTCTTCCAGTAACTTCTTTTCCTGTACATTCAACCTGCCCTGCAAACCCGTCAACTACTAATTTCTTAACTTAATTTAGCATCTTAAGTTGTTTTTAAGTTGTTTTAAGTTATTATGTGACTAAAAAATTGTTTTAGTTCCAGCAGTAGATCCACACAAGTTCTTTTTTAAAATATAAATCTTGTAGTTTGTATATATCTGAATAGAGATTATATATGCTGTTTATAGAGAGTAGTCAAATACCAAAAGACACATGAAGGGTAAAAAATTCAGATCCAGTGTTTAAAAAAAGGTCTAGATTTTTCTATTTTGTTGAGTTATATAACATTTTATAGCATTCACTTCATAAATCTTTGGACTATTTCATGCTATGATATCATAATTGTAATTTTATGTTAAGACAATGTGTTGATAAATCCATGTGTAAAAAGAATGTTTCATGAATAAATCTTGTTGTTGTTTACCTGAAATATCCCAATGGACATCTTGGTTTTTAAAAAATAATTAGTTCATTGATGATGGTAATTTATGGATTTTGTCACTGAACCAAAATCTGACCTATGCCTGCCGATGATAACATAGCTCAATTCTTACAATTCCTGACAACCAAAACTTTTCTTCCGTCAAATAGCCTCCTATTAGTTTTCTTAAGTCTATGATGTAGTCGAGCCCAACCGTTTTGTAATGGTTGAGATTCACTTCCCTTTTCCTATAGAAAAACAATGAGTTAAAACTTTTTTCTAACACTTAAGTGGCTTCCAGTCCTCATTAGCAGGATTTTGTTTTCTTAAAGTCATTGTTCAGAACTGTCTTTTTTGGATCTCTGTTATAGACGGCATGATTCTTACCTCAGAATTGGTAGTTTTAGCAAATTTAAGCAAAGTTCTGTTTTAATGTAAGTAAGTAATGTTCATTCTTCTCAATGAACACTTCTTTTATATAAAGAAGTTTTTTAGTGATGGTGGTTTAATGAATGAGTGGCTGTTCATACTATAAAAGCCGAATAACAGCTTTCCAGGGTGTCAAACTCCAGTCCTGGAGGGCTGGTGTCCTGCAACTTTTAGATGGACCTCTGCTGCACCACACCTGAATAGAATAATTAGGTCATTAGCAAAGCTCTGGAGAACTGATTTACACAAGGAGGAGGTAATTAAGCCATTTCATTCCAGTGTTTTGTACCTATGGCACAGCTAAAAACTGCAGGACACCGGCCCTTGAGGACTGGACTTTGACACCTGTGGCTTAAACACAATATTCACTGCAGTAAGTATTTGAAAAAAGCAAAAAACAATTACGTGATTATTAGCCAGATTCTCTTTAACACAATTGAAAGAACATATTACTTAATTATAAATTTGACCTTATTTAACCCATTATTGTTCTAAAGCTCATAATATTTGTTATGTTAGTCCTGTGGATTTTTGCAGTGTTTTTAACATCACAATATGGGTTCATTGATGGAGGTATCGCTGTGAATAATTTCAATTCTTAGGTCTGTAATACTGCCTGTATTTTGTGCTAGCTGTGGTTTCATGTCTGCACCTTGTGATTATATCCATGGTAAAAATAACTTTTAATCTGATAATACACCCGCGTGTTGTCAGAAGCAGCTTCTTTATAGGACCGGTCAGTCACATTCTCCCAAGATCACAAACTCCACAAAGAGGGGATAGAAAAATTGGAGTGATTTGAGAGCATAGCCATAATAATAACCCTTTCATAATTCGAGCACTTTATTTATTTGTAAATGTAAACCTATAAATTTGCAACCTCTAGCCTCAGTTTGTTTTGAGGCTAATCAGGAAGGTGTGTTTCCATCTTGTGCTGCTTATTGTAAATGTATTCAATTGCTTTTAATCCCAACTGTGTCCACATGTCATTAGGGCTTGTTTTGGAGTTGCAGACAGAGTGTTATTGATGAAATAAAGAGGATTTCGCAGGTCTGTGATGCAGCATGGTGTCGAACACATGCATGCAGCAGTGCATTAAGTATGTCAAATTTAAACAATAATTCAAAGGAAGGAAAGAATCGGTTTTAGTTAGTACTAATTCATCCATTATTAGAAATAAATAAACAAGGAAGAGTAAAATTTGGAATTGAAACACATTTATAAGTAGGTCACCCTTGCAGTTTATTGTTGGTAAGTATTAGTACTGTTAGTGGTGTTAGGATGTTAATATATATCCTGCTGGAAACTTATAAACACATTTTTCAGGATCAGGTTAGTAAGCTTGTCACGATAAGCAGTAAATCAGTTATTTGCTTGATAACTTAAAATGAGCTTGATAATTTCCACTTGGAAAATCTTAAAAGAGTTGCTCCCCTTTAATATAATTGAAAAACTGGCATTTTGAAAAACACTGCCAACATTTTACACCCGTTATAAAGTAGTTAGTTTGCACTTCTTTGTTTACACAAAAGTCCTACCTGACATTTTGCCTGTTTCCCCTTTCTAAGTTGAATGAATTATGTATTTTGAAACACAATTTTGGTTACATAATACGTTTTAATTATTGTTGTTTCAGATATATTGATTAATGGAAACAGGAAGACTATTTATGTTATGAATTAATTAATGGAGAAGGGGTATGATTATAAACTTCATCATACTCCTTTTCAGACTCATGGTCACCAAATAACTGGTGTATTTAAGTATGTAAATTTCATAGTATGGTATTGTACTTACACTTGGAAACATGGAAATCTTTGTTATTATGTTTTGTTTTGTTGGTGAAATGTCTGTCTGAAATAAATTATCAAATCAATCAAATCATATTGTTACTTTGTTTTAGACATTTAAATGTTTTCCACTTCCAGGATTAAATATTCTTTAGAAAGTTTTTTTTTTTTTTTACTTTAAGAGGATGTATTTGTATTATTTTTATTATATTTTGTGAAAATCGTCTCAAAATGACAATATTATCATTTATCGCAATAAATTATGACAAAATTTATTGTGACACGCCTACAGGTTAAAGATTTGACTTCAATTTATGTTCTCTTTGGAAATTCAGTGGTTATTTATCCCTTTAGTTTAAATAAATTCACTCAGATAAAAAAGGTAAATTTTCAATGAGTGCTCTGCCCATAAAGGAAAATTGAAGTCTTGCCAATTCTTTGCATGCTGGCTGAGAGATTTTGTCTTTGTCTTTAGGCTTTAAATCGCCTGAGCTTGCCACGACAAAATATTAAAACAACGCAAGATGTTTTGTCAGTATGACTGGTTTCCTCTTGAAACACCTGTTCCACTTGAAAAACAAATTACATTGTGTGTTTTTCAGCAGAATCAAGCATGAGTCAGCGGTTGTGTTACCTAGAAGTATCGCTCGTTGTCCTGGCAGGAAGTTCTTCTTGCGCTGGAATGTTTCATAACATTTTGGATGCAGTTTTGATTAATTAATCTGTTCTATACAATGCCAGAAAAGCTATAGGACATACAAAAACTACAGTTCTGCTTGATTTTCAGACACATAATGCAGCTGAGGAGCCCAGAGTGCTGTGCATAATTCAGGACACGACCAGTGCAAAGACGGTCAACGAGAGGCTGACCCTCAACCTGCCCGCTTCCACCACTCTCTCCAAACTTTACGAGGACGTTGCCCATAAAGCCGGATATGTGAATGGCTCTTTTGACCTCACCTGGGGGAATACTCAGAACATGGTGAGACGCATCAGATGCTTTTCATAATACTGGTGTGTGACTGAATGATACATAAATGCGGCGGAGGAGTTTCAACCAAACTTTCCTTTGTTAAAATGGTGCTAGTGCTTTCTGAGTATCAGTTCTTTGCATTTCCACCACCAAAGCATCAGATCTTGCACAAGAATTAACTTTCCTCAGTACAAGTGCAAACGCTTAGCGAGGCTAAAGGAAAAAACAGCTTTCATCAAGAATTCACAGACGCCATAATAATAAGTCATCTTTAGCTGTGGAAAAGTTGATCTATTGATATGACCCATAATAAATCTAAATCATTACAATGTGCAGCTGTTTTTCCAAATTGCCTCTTAAGCCTACCTGTTGTTGATCTTTTAATATTGCCAGGCAGCGTCAGTAGGACCTCCTTTAAACACAGTGTTTATTTTGCTGTTGGTATGGGTGAGCTAGTCAAGATTGTGAAGAATTCAGAAACAATCCACACTATGTTAATAATGTAAGGTGGTGATATCATGGAAAACTAATGCTACACACCCACTGCAGCATAGCATCACAAGTAGCAGCTCCACCCCTCACGCTTCCTTTACATAAGAGCTCCACATCTGTATTAAAGCAGATCTTGAAACTCCTGAATAATTTTAGAATTTAATATAAAAAGTCGAATTACACTGCTTTGTTATGCACATGAATACAGACCACAAGCAAAGGGATTTCCGTACTGAGACACCAGTGACTGGAAAATTGCATACATTTTAAAAGTGTTTGTTTTCATAATTCTCTTTAATTGTATTAACTTTATTTGTAAGCCCTATACAATAAAAGTAGTGCTTAAATGATTGTATGTAACAGGATTTTATTGCAGCTTCCTGCCTGAGGTCTTTTTTGCACAATGAGCCACATTTGCATAACACTCCGTCAACTTACTTTGAAAAAGTTTTGAAAAGCTTTTTGAGTTATTTATTCTAAAACAAATTAGGAATTGCAGCAAATAAAGCATGGTTTCTTCTGGCCTTATTCACCTAATTGTATATAAATTAACCAGGGTCATTCATGGTTTATTTTTAACCTTAGGAAATTTGAGTATGCTTAGTATTTTTAAAGTATTTTGGTCTGAATAATAGAGACTCTCCCCTGTTTGTGCCTCCTGATGTGTAATACTTTACTCATGACACTTAATCTGGACAGTGGCACTAAATTATAACCTCATCAAAACTGCTAATGGATGTTTTCATTTTCTTTTGTGCCATTAAGTTACAAAATTCAGTTTGCCTTTGTTCTGCTCTCTGCTACAAAGATTAATCTTTTAAAAAAGTCCCAAGCAAGCAGTGGAAATACTTAATTTATAAACTTGAACTATAAAACAAAACATAGTCAAGGTCCTGCATCGGTGAAGAGTTTATTCAGTTGCTTTCTGTACATTATATTACCTTTTCTTAAATGAGCCCAGGCTAATCCTGTTGCTGACCCAGGCCAAAGCCCAAGCGCTGTGCCTGTTGTTATCTCACTGAGTAGGTCAGTGGATTAAGCCACTGTCTCTGCTGCTGCACTTGCTTGCTCATCCTCAGCTCGTCTTCTCAAAGATTGCTTGTTTGTGCTCCTCACATGTTGGCTCCAAACTGCTTCCTTTGCACACATCAAGACAGGAAGTTTGTAGAAAATGAATTTAAAGGAAGTCTGACCATTGTAAGTGTTCTATTTATTAAGCTTGTAAAAGATCTTTTAGTGTTGGATTATTAACTTGGGTTTTTGTGTCACTTCCTTCCCTCAAGGCACCGCTGGAGCATAACAGTGAGATGTCCCTCTCTGATTCTAGCTTTGAGCCTGGCGGTAAGAAGAATTTTCTCCAGCTTACAGATAAAGATGGAGAGCAACCACAGATTGCATCGGTAAGCGGTTAAAATAAAACATGTTTGTAGTATTATGTCTTTTCAATGTGATTTATTTATTTAAATTCTAAAGACTATCAACTTGTTTCCCAGTTCGAGTTTTATTTTTTTTTTTTAAATTTCCATGGTATTTGTGTTATTAGGATGAGTCAGGAACAGCAGATAGCAGTGGACTGGATGACAGTTCCCAGGAGCGGTTTATCGGCCCCCTGCAAAGAGACGGCAGCGCGGGCGGCAGCGGTGACTACAGCAGTCCATCCTACTCCTACTCATCCATCCTCAGCAAATCTGAGACAGGTAAGTGTTGGCAGCTGGCAAATGTCTGCCTCTGTCGCCTTTTTAAAACTCTAAAACGTTTTGTTCATGACTTATCGCACGTATCGTCTTTTATCTCTTTGTCCACCCTCAGGTTATGTTGGTTTGGTTAACCAAGCAATGACCTGCTATTTGAACAGCCTCCTCCAAACACTGTTTATGACTCCTGAGTTCAGAAATGCACTCTACAAGTAAGGAACTATGGTTTGATCTGTTTTTATAAAACTAGCGAGACATAAAGCTTAAAACCTTTCACATCTGTTCAACTTTAGTTGGGAGTTTGAGGAATCTGAGGAGGATCCCGTCACCAGTATCCCCTACCAGCTGCAAAGGCTCTTTGTTCTGCTGCAGACCAGTAAGAAACGGGCCATTGAGACGACTGATGTAACTCGGAGCTTCGGGTGGGATAGCAGTGAGGGTGAGTTTTTGTGCTCCCGTGTGACTTTAATCACATGTGTTGGTTTGCAAGGGAAAGAACATGTGCTTCTCGCTCTCCAGACTTAAATATCCTTTTTTTATGGATTTGTTTTTCAGCCTGGCAGCAGCATGATGTCCAGGAACTGTGCAGGGTCATGTTCGATGCCCTGGAGCAGAAGTGGAAGCAGACAGAACAGGTAGGAGAGTGTTTACTCAGTTGTTATTAACAAAACATGAAGCCAGCAGCTCCAGACCTTAGATTCAAAATAAACTATGGAAAAATCGCAACTGGCAAACAATCCCTGGGTTTGGGCTTTTATTTAAAGTCTGGACATACTGAGTATTCCACCAGAACATAGACTGATGTGGGAATAAACAGGGATGCCATGAAGTAACTCTTTCATAGCAAAAAGGAGAATAGATGGATTATAAGTTCATAATGTCAATCTACATAGATATTTTATGTTTTACAACCTTGTTTGTTTCTTGATGTTGTTTGGAAAAAATGGTGTAGTACCTCTTTACAGCTAATTTATGATTACATCATCAGATAATCTTGTTAGGAATCAAGACTCCACAGTTACACAATGTTAACCCAAAAAGTTAAAATAAAAAAATGTAACATCAGAAAAATATCAGTTATTAATCTTACTGCGTACATTTGATCAAATAAGGATGATTACATTTAATTGTTGTTTCCAATATTTGTTTTGGTTTTAATACTAGGACTAAAACATGATGATTAAGAATTAAAAACCAGGAGAATTTAGAAATATGTTTGAGGAGCTTATGTGTCTCTTTGCTCTTTATAAATAACACAAGCATAACAAGCTGATGTTAGCTCATCAGTTAGTTGGGCTATCTGCTCAAGTAGCCAGCCTGCATCTAGCTGCAGATATGTTCCCCTTAATAAAAGACATTAATTATTTAGTTTTCTACATAATGACTGCTTCCGTTTGTTTGCGACTGGGAGTATTTCCAAACGCAACACAAACTCATAAAGTGCTGGACTGACTGCAGTTCTGGTTGTATGGAGGAACTGCTGGTCAGTCGTTTGAAAGAGGGCTTCAACATTTCTTCCCTCACTTATGAGAGAGAAAGAAATTCAGGTGTTTCAAAATATTTCCAGTTACAAAACGTGATGTGGAAACTTCACCCTCGGTTGGGTAACGCTCTTTTAAACTTAGAATCGGTGAGCTGCAAGCAGCGTATCTGTTCAGCAGCTTACTGCACACTGTTTATCTGAGCAGATAGAATAAATAAATAATTGGCTGATATGAACTTGTTATAATTTTGTTACTGTATAAATTGTGGAACAGAAAAAGACCTTGAAAACCATTACTACAACTATTTATTATGTATTTTTTATTGAGTTTATAAAAATCAAAGTAACTAATAAGTGTCTTAAATAATAGCTCCAGCTGTAATATTTAGTGTATGATACTTAAGCACCAGTAGGAGTAACTATTAGTTTTCTGTTTTTAAACTGAAAGCAGTTGGATAATATACATTTTTTGTGTGACATTTGTTAAACATTTGTGTAAATTCCAAGATTTCATGAAACGATTTTACTAAAGGTTATCATACTGTGAGAATATCACTGGTCCGTGTATAAACCAAATGAGTTTGAGTTAATTTGGTCAATGCATTCTTCAAATCCATCATGCTACTTCTTCACACATCAGTGTTGTCTTTTCCTTTGCTCGAGAATGCATCTCGGAGATGAAGATTGTTAGGGAGAAATAATGCCTCTGCATATCCTCAGGCTGATCTGATCAACCAGCTGTACCAGGGAAAGCTGAAGGATTATGTGCGTTGTTTAGAGTGTGGATATGAAAGCTGGAGAATCGACACTTACCTGGACATCCCTCTTGTGATCAGACCCTTTGGAGCCAGTCAGGCCTACGGAAGTGTGGTGGGTCTTTCTTGTCAATTCTCCAGATACTTCTGCTACTTAAAGTTCATTTTGATACAAGTCATAACTTTTGAATTTTTAAACTTTAATCTTAATTTAGTCGATGCAATTCTTATGCTGTTGCAGGAAGAAGCTTTGCAGGCATTCATCCAGCCAGAAACCTTGGACGGCCCCAACCAGTACTTCTGTGAGCGCTGCAAAAAGAAATGTGATGCCCGGAAGGTGAGCAAAGTGAAAACGTGAAGCGGAGGTGGGAAGGAATACAGTGTTCTGCAGCTAAGCTTATCTGATGCTTTTTTTTTTTTTTGCCCAGGGTCTGAGGTTTCTCCACTTCCCCTACCTGCTGACGCTGCAGCTGAAAAGGTTTGATTTTGACTACACCACTATGCATCGCATCAAGCTTAACGACCGCATGACTTTCCCCGAGGAGCTCGACATGAGCCCGTTCATCGATGTGGAAGACGAGGTGAGAGCAGCCGTCACTCTCTACGACTCAGATTAGATTAATGGCCCCTCAGCAATCGTGAACATTATGGTGATGAACCAAAATGTGATTACTTCCTTGATGCATGTGATGAGGAACATGATGTAACAGTAATTCGAAGATATTTTGTGCATCTCTTGGTATGACCCAATTTTTCTACTTTTGTTTTCCATGAAGTAGATTATCTCCAATGCGAGTCACACCGAAAAAATAAATGTTCACATCGCTTGTGGCAGGAAGAAATTACAACGGAATCCTGACAGTTTAATGTCTTGGTTAGTTTATTTCTTACAACTGTCTCCAGAAGCAAAAAACTAAACCAGCAGATTGTCCAGAACTGTTTGGACAGATTATGCGTTCCCTTTGTGAGAGTGCTACTGGTGTTAGCCTATAGAAACTCTGGAGTCTAAATTGGACCTTCTGAAGACAGATTTGCAGAGGGGGTTTTTTGTTATTATTGTTCTATAAAGTAATTTCTGTATGGCATCAGCTGGTTAATGGTAATGTGGTAAAATATTTGGAGCTATTGGAGGTGGAAACCCCAGACAAGTGCAGTTTGTCAGGATGCGTAGCTCTGTTTATAGTTTGCACCTCCTCCAGCTTCGCCATGTTCTTTCTGGACCTTGGCTGGTAGAGCTGATTGTGGCCACATGAGAGTGATTGTGATTTATATTCTGTCATAGACGTCTATTAAACCATGCCACAATGATTTGTGCGTGCCAACCTTTGGACCGTGTCTAGCACACTGCTTTGATGTTTCCTTTTAAGCCTTGAACTCTTTTTACAGTGCTGCTGTCTTATCTAGCTAAACACACTGGTGTGTGCTTTTGGTTTTGTCTCTCTAAGCCAGAACATCAGCACATAAATACTGGTGGGAAAAAAAACTCTCACCTTTTTTTCCTTTTTTTTTTTTTTTTTTTTTGTTAAACCTCCATTATTCTTTTGAATTGGTCTCTTTTTAGAAGTCGCCTCAGACAGAGAGCTGCACTGATAGCGGAGCAGAGAATGAAGGCAGTTGCCACAGTGACCAAATGAGCAATGATTTTTCCACTGATGACTGTGTGGATGAGGGCATCTGCTTGGACAGCACCAGTAGCACAGAAAGGGCATTAAAGCCAAAGGTAACTATCTCTCTTGTCTTTCAATAGATATCTTCTTCTTTATCTACTTGGGTTGGGAGGTCTCTGGAAGGGATTGTAGCCAAAGTCATTATTTAGTATTTCAATATAAAAAGATTAATTTAAAGAAAAATATTGCCATGTGGAATCTTACATCCTTATGTCTATTTTAGTAGCTGTTTAACCTGCATTATTCCATAGTAAAGTTGTCTGTTTTCATCTACAAACTAAGGGCGTTACTTCTATCAAGATATATTGAGGTTTTAGGAAGAGGTAAACATTTTCTGTCATAACATTCCTAAAATTTAAAGAACTTTTAAGAAGATGCCAGAAAAGAGATGCTTTGAATATAGAGCAGTGTTCCCCTCCCCTACTTATTGCTGCGTTCTCCTATTCAGGATACAAAAAGTAATTTGACTGTTAGAAAATGTTTCTCATCACAAAAGTGTGGGCAATCATTGTGGGAAACTGGGTGGCATTCATCACTTTAAATTAGGTAATGCGACCTAAAGGTGGTGAGCTTCAAAGTGACAAAACATTTAAAATACCAACAAAAACAATTGGATAATGTTATATGTAAATTTTTTTACATGAGGTCATCATAGCTTGAGAATCTAATTTTGACCCACAATGTACTACAAACATAAACTTGACCACAGAAGTTAAACTTGTTTTTTAGGCTTTGCATGCCATACACACAATATAGTGAAAATGCAAGATATTTGCACATCCAAAGGGATTAAGATGACATTTCTTTACATGAGGCTTTATGTTTGAGTTTCCTGAGTAAAATATTATAAATGATTGAAATATGCTGATTTATGAGACATTAGTTCTCTCAAAAACACAAAAGAGCCCATAGATTTCAGAGTTTGATGAAGGGTTTTATGTTGCATATAAGTTAAAAGAATAAACAAATCAGTGAATAGAGCTTTAGACTTTTTTTTCTTTAGTTTGAGTCTTTTCATTCCCAGCAATCGTGTTGAGATAATCAGTTTTTTGTTGACTTTTTCTTTTATGTCGTCTCCAGTCTGTACCTGCTGTCTTCTAGCAGACCTATTTCATGAGAGTAACGCTACTACAATAGTAACAGCGAAGTCTACAAATGAATTGTTGCTTTTATTAGAATATTTCTCTGTTCTTTCCCAGAGCTTGCTGACCTTTGAGTTGTTCTCTGTCATGGTCCATTCGGGCAGCGCTGCGGGCGGACACTACTACGCCTACATCAAGTCCTTCAGTGATGGCCAGTGGTACAGTTTCAATGATCAGCATGTTAGCAAGGTCAGATTCATCATCTAGATGCCTTGTCTTACCCTGAAACAGACTAATGTATTACTGACTTAGCAGACCTCTGCTCTTTCTTGAGAAAAATGACTGTTTCATATTTATGATAATTTTTTAATTGAATTAAATTCAAAAAGTACTTTATTGATCCCGAAGGGAAATTAAATATTTAAAAATAGATTAAATAATAGTAATAATAATTATATTCTCACACATATATATATTTAAATTTTGGTACATTGTTTTTCAATAGATCACCCAGGATGATATCAGGAAGACATATGGGGGATCCTCAGGGAGCAGAGGCTATTATTCCAGTGCCTTTGCAAGGTCAGATATCCAGTGTCTACATACCACACCACATATTTTATAAGACCTATATTTTAGCTTTGATAAAAAAAATTAGTAATGTTTTAAATATATCTATTTCCAGTTCAGTATAATGATAGCTCTTTCTCCCCTCTCTCCCTCAACAGTTCCACAAACGCTTACATGCTGATTTATAGATTGAAAGACCCCTCAAGAAATTCAAGTAAGAGACCAACACAACCAGCTTGAGAAAATCCCAACAAAATTTTGACCTGTCACATATTTTGGTCAGAATTTATACATTTTTATACCAGATTAATTCAATCATAGCATCATTTATTTTGTAGATCTTTCTCCTTTTGAGTTTCAAGAGGTTGAGGTGTGACGTTGTTGTGAACCATGGCACCAATAGCCTGTAGTTAATCAGTCCTACAGCCTCGATCAGTAGTATTCAGTGCAAGTGGTCAGTTGGATTGTAGTTTGGATAATTAGGAGTTTATCTTGTTTCTCAAACTTGAAGCATTTGTTCAGTTTGAGGGACACATGGTTTAATCTGCTAAATGAGCCCATTGTGTTCACAACATGCAGCTTCTAAGAGGGAATTTATTAATCAGCAGCAATAATTATACGGTTTGTGTGTCATTGTAGGGTCATCCTTGGCATTTGTTTGTGTGTTTTTGGCCCATTTTGTCTATGTTGATTATCACAAACTAAGATCATTTAGGAAGATTTGTGAAGATATTATTGTCTTTCTTCTTTTAGTTTTCTATTTTGAACACAAAAATAATAAGCTGGTAAACTAAGCCTCAAGCTCATTTGCTTGAGTTTAAAATGCTGTAGCTTTAAAGAAATTGGCTATTTTATTATACTTGTGGTTAAATTATTTACGTTGTCATTTTCTCTGCCCTCATTTTTTACGATTTACATTTTATCGTGAGGTTGTACATTGGCAGTAGTTAATGTGTAGTGTTGTTTGTCTGCAGGGTTTTTAGCTGTGGAAGACTTCCCAGAGCACATAAAGAGTTTGGTTCAGAAGGAGAAGGAATCCGAAGAGCAAGAGAAGCGCCAGAGAGAAATCGAACGAAACACTTGCAAGGTATTTTTGTGTTTCAGATAAACATGTTCAACGCCTAAGGGTTAATTATAATACATCATTTAGCTGCAAAAAAGCTGACAATCTTTTTATCTTGATTTTCAGATCAAGCTCTTCTGTGTGCATCCTGTCAAAATGATGATGGAGAGCAAGTTGGAGGTTCATAAAGATAAAACTCTCAGAGAAGCAACAGAAATGGCCTACAAGGTGGGTTGAGTTGTTGCCTTTCTACATTTGACCATCTTTTGGATGTAATGGCTATAGGCAGCCACTTATTTTCAATATGAAAGTTATAAATGCATGTTTTGTGTTTAAAGATGTGTCTATATGGATGGTTGATTGATGCTTGGTTGTTTATGGTGTGGTAGATTGACTTTTGGGAGAAGGGGTAGACAATGTAAGATTTTTTTTTTTTTTTCCTTCAAACTACTTCTTTTCATTCAAAACTTTTGTTTGTCTTAACCTGTGACTTGTTAATTTCAAACTGAAAATAAATGAAATAGACAAACAGGATTTAGAAGATGATCACTAAGCAGAAATTTTAATGTTTTTATTTATTTTTTTTTTCTTTTTCTGTGCTTCTTCAGCTGATGGAGCTGGAAGAAGTTGTCCCTCTGGACTGCTGTCGCTTGGTAAAGTACGATGAGTTCCACGAGTATCTGGAGCGGTCGTACGAAGGTGAGGAAGACACCCCCATGGGGCTCCTGCTTGGAGGCGTCAAGTCCTCGTACATGTTCGATTTGCTCCTTGAGACTCGCCGGCCTGATCAGGTCTTCCAGCCGTATAAACCTGGAGGTTAGTCATCTATTGGCGTTTAAATGTTTGGAAGTGAATGTTGGGCTGCAGGGATTGTTAAAGGCTCAGTCTCTTTATTTGAATTTTGTGGTTTTTACCTATTTGCCTACAGAGGTGATGGTGAAGGTCCATGTTGTTGATCTGAAGACTGAGACCATCGCCCTTCCAATCAGCGTGCGAGCGTACCTGAACCAGTCTATGACTGAATTCAAACAGCTAATAGCACAGGTTTCTTCATATTTTCATTTTTTGATTATTTAGTTTTAATCTTGTGTACGTCTGCATCTCAATTAATTATACAACAATTTAAAATTTGGTTGTTTTCAATATTTCAGTTGAAAAAGGGAAATTCATAAATATTCGTAACACATCAAATTAAGTAGATTGTGTTTATTTCTGTACATTTTTGATGAATATGACTTGCAACTAAAGAGAACTCAAAAATTATGAAATTGGCATCAAATCAATGGAACCCCCTCCCCCCTGATTTTTAAGATATCAGTGTCAACCAACTAAAAAGTAAGCCCATGGTCTGAGTTTTACTTTTTCATTGAAAGAAATTGTTAACTTAATTATTGAGATCCAACACTATATCAAGTGTACATTGCCTGGGAGACTGTGGGATGAGATGTGAAAACTTTGTTTGTGTGTTTTGTTAGGCTACAGGTCTGTCTGCAGAAACGATGCGTGTGGTCTTGGAGCGGTGCTATAACGACCTCAGGCTGCTCTACGTCCCAAACAAGACTCTAAAAGCCGAGGGTTTCTTCAGGAGTAACAAGGTCTTCTTTTCTCCTTTAACGTTCGCATTGTAAATACTTGAAACTCAGAACATTTAGTCTAATTCTCTTTCATCAGGTTTTTGTGGAGAGCTCAGAGTTGACTGATCATCAGGTTCCTTTTACCGACTCGCTCTTGTGGAAACTGTTGGATCGCCACGGGAACACGATCCGCCTGTTTGTCTTGCTGCCTGAGCAATCTCCTGGCACCCTGGCCAGCAGAACTCTTTGTCAAAAAGCAGGAGAAGACTCTGACGGTCCCTTCGAAGGGTCGAAGGGCAACAGGAAATCTGTGGAAGCGATACTGGAGGAGAGCACGGAGAAGTTAAAGAACCTGTCTCTGCAGCAGCAGCAGGGCTCCAGCGCCAGCGACAGCCAGAAAAGTTCCGACACCAGCGACTTTGAACACATCGAGTCGCCGACGCAGGAGGCGGACTCGAACTCTTCGCTGTGCGTGGCGGCAGACAGCAGGGAGCTGGAGAACCGGATATCCGGTTCCTCCGACACGGAGAACCAGTTTGTTTGCGAGGAGCGTTCAGACTCTGAGGTGAACAATGACCGTAGCACAAGCTCAGTGGACAGCGATATCCTGAGCTCCAGTCACAGCAGCGACACGCTGTGCAACGCGGACAGCGGCCCCATCCAGCTGGCCAACGGCCTGGATTCACACAGTATCACCAGCAGCCGACGCTCCAAAGCCCACGAGGGCAAAAAGGAGACCTGGGACACTGCTGAGGAAGACTCTGGGACCGACAGCGAGTATGACGACAACGGGAAGAGCAAGGCAGAAGCTCAGTACCTGTACTTCAGAGCAGAGCCTTACTCTCAGGATGACGCTTCATGGGATACACACAAATGTAATAGCGTTTACCCTTCATTTTTTAACTCTATTTGCATTTTAATCAAATTAAAATCGACTTTATTAGAGGAACGTACTCTTAGTAAGGCTCGGCAATGTGGCTTAAAAATAAATATTTTTTCTTTTGTTAATACCATATCTGATTTACAATTTGTAATTTCTTTTTTTGTTTGTCTAAAAAAAGAAATTACAAATGACAAAATATTTTCAGAAAGAAGCTTTTATTTCAATTGTCACTTCTGTGAGTTATACGGCTGATTATTAGGGCCAGGTTACGAGAATTTTTAATTTTGAGAATACAGTCAGAGTATTAGTAGACTACAAATGCAATTTTAATAGAAAAATGTCATAAAGTTTTAGGAAAAGATTCATTTGAATTAGAAAGCAGCTTTAATAATTATCAAGATGTGGCATGACCAGCTCAGTTTGTCGTTTTTTCTTCTAGACCTTATTTATAAAACCGATACCAAACTATAACTTCCCAAGATTCTCAACATTCCTCATTTTAATTTTTCTTTTTCGTTTTGAAATTATCATGAAATTATTATTGTAATTCTCCTAATACAGCGATTGTACTCAGGCAATATTAACCCTTTATTCTCGTATTATTTCAACTTTATTGTCGTATGTCTTCGTTCTTGTAATATTATGACGGTTCTCATAAAGTAAAATAAATACAAGCATTAAAACATGCTGACCTCACTTCTGATTGTGATCTAAAAATAAATAAAAAAAATAGATCTTAATTTTTCCAAAAATTAAATCTTCAAAAACCAAAAATTTGATGAATTGCTAAAATCGATTTATCGCCCAGTCATTTTTTTTCTTCTTCAAATTAACAATGGAAGAGATTATTTTTAGTCTGAAATGTTGTCCCATGTTTCCTCTCAGGTTTAGTGGTTCATGTGGACAAGAGAATAACTTTGGCAGCATTCAAGCAGAACCTGGAGCCCTGCGTTGGAGTCCCGTCGTCCCAGTTCAAGGTGTTTCGAGTTTACGCCAACAACCAGGAGTTTGAGAGCGTACGGCTCAACGAAACGCTCTCATCGTTCTCTGATGACAACAAGGTCAGGACAAGCTGCCCTGGAGGGAGGAGTTTGTGTAAAAAGGCCTTTTAAGTTCTAATTGAAGTTTTTCTTTGACTGCTCAGATAACCATTCGACTGGGAAGAGCATTAAAAAAGGGTGAATACAGAGTCAAAGTGTTTCAGCTGCTCGTGAATGAACCAGAGGTAAGACATCATTAAATGTCATTATGATCGGATGGCATAGCTCCTGATGTGGTTTATTAACAGCTTCATTAGCATTTCCTCACTTCCTTTTCAAATATTTGTTACGCTAAGCCTTTAAGGTTGTGAACCTCCATTTTAATTGCTGCCCTTGTGTGACAACAGTGTGTGGTTTCAGTTCACTTTGTCTTTTGTTCAGGTGCTCAATAATATATTTTTTTCTGCAGCCTTGTAAGTTTTTACTGGACACGGTGTTTGCTAAGGGCATGACTGTAAGACAGTCCAAAGAGGAGCTGCTTCCTCAGTTAAAAGAGCAGTGCAAGCTCGACCTCAGCATCGACAGGTAAGATCAGTCAGCGATGAGTTTGGCATATTTAACGTTTTTCTTAAGAAATAGATTGTTTGTACGAAACGGTTCATAAACGTATTTGTGTTTGGTAGGGTTCGTCTCAGGAAGAAGACGTGGAAGAATCCAGGAACGGTGTTTTTGGATTACCACGTTTACGAGGAAGACATCAGCATTTCCTCAAACTGGGAGGTTTTCCTGGAAGTCTTGGATGGTAAAAAAAATTTTTTTTAAATTTCGGCACATTTTTTAAAACAAGTTTAAATGCATTTTATAATGTGTTAAAACAAAGGCAATGACTGTGTTTGGTGAGATCTTGATGACTTCCCATGAATAGAAAGTCACTGTACTCTTAATGCAAAATAAACAAGGACAAGATATTAAACTAACCACGATCTCCTAAAGCCTCCAACAGATCGGTGTTCACCATTTTATGTAATAAAAATGTTAAATCTTATGTTTAGAAATAAATACCTAGTCAGCTTTAGTTTGATATGGGTCAGAATTAGTCTGTTGGTATGACACTGACACTTTTTGTTTTAATGAAAGATGTCACAGTATTGTAAAAATGAAAATGTACATGATTTTAATCTGAACAATTTTTGTTTCTACTGCTCCTATAATGCTCTTCTGATTAATTACCATTTTCTTGTTGTGATTTCAACTTTAATACGAAGCAAAAACATCTGTTAAAATCTGGCAGCTGCTCAACAGAAATGCTGCTCAAAGCTTTCCAGCTGCAATTTTAAAATCGCCTCACTTTAACAGGAGTAATATGTGGTCCTCCTGTTGTTTCCAACTTTTTTAGACACATTGGTAGTTTACCAAACTTTTGTCAATATTGTACATTTTGACAAAATTTGCAATATTTTTAAAATCTTAGTATAACTTTTCTCTGATAGCCAGAAACTGGACTGGAACCCACGCTGTTACAGAGTTATGTACGTTTGAGTCGTCGTTTGCTCATTTTCAGATTCAGAGAAGATGAAATCCATGTCGCAGCTGGCCATTTTGACCCGGAAGTGGAACCCAGCTACTATGAAGCTGGGACCTTTCCAGGAAGCGATTCTGGAGAGCAGTAGTGTGGAAGAACTAAAGGAAAAGGTATTTCTGTCACCTGGTTACATTTAACTTTTACAGTTTGCGCAAAAGACTCGATCATCCCAGCTATGACCAAAAGGCTTTTAATCATTTACCATTTTTTTTTTTTTTTTTGCCTTGTACAAGATAACAGCAGTCAGTTTCTAACAATAATTTAGTGCTGCTAAGGCGATTAATTCAAAAAGAAAAATCAATATCTTCATTGTACATGATTTCTTTGTGAAGTTGTCGCCATCTGCTGGCTGATGGTATTAGCCTCATCCTCACTTTTATGTTATATTTTTTGTACAAGGTTCAAATAATTTTTTATTTAAAATTTTTCTCCCTGTACATGTTAAGTGAATCGAGCTAAAAACGCTCGATTCTTTTTGCTGAATTAATTTCAGCAAGCTGAATTGCTTTCTGTCAATTGTATTGACAGAAAGCAATACAATTGTTTTGTTTTAATTGATGATTTCATAAACATGTTCTTCTTCTTCACTTTTGCAGCTCAGTGAAATGAGTGATATTCCCCTGGAGAACTTGGAATTTGCAAAGGTATGAGCATTTCGATATTTCAGACCTTGTTTCTTCATGTGATTTTTATTATATTCATGAGCTGCATGTTTCTGCTGTTTAGGGCAGGGGAACGTTTCCATGTGATATATCCGTGTTGGAAATCCATCAGGATTTGGACTGGAACCCAAAAGTTTCGACTCTGAATGTGTGGCCTCTGTACATCTGTGACGATGGAGCCGTGGTCTTCTACAGGTATGTTGGCAATAACATGGAAATATGTTTACAGTCTTTGATGTTTACTGATTTATACCTTTAAATCCGATTGCTATGAAAAAAGACAGTGAACAGTTGACCACAAACTACAAATGTTTGAGAATGATATGTAAATAAATAAATAATAAGACGCTAAAGAGGTGCGTTTTAACTCAAAATTTAAAGTCTATCACTGGTTAAGCTTAAACTCTTAAACACTGTAAAAGGTTGACATCCAAAATGAGATATTTGGATCTCAAAATTAGATTGTTTTTTCAGGTTAGTACATTGAATCAGAGCAGATTAGTAGACATTTTAGTCTTTTGTCTATGTCTAAATGTGGAATGTTTTGCAGTAAGTATAATTAAAAGATTAATATTCGAATAGATATTCTGATGTATTGAGCTGTAGAGTTCTGCCACCTATAAAGTGATTTGGGTTGATGGGATACTTGCTTGAACACTCAAACTAAATGTGATATACGTTTGAAACTGGCTTTTATTTATTGTTTTGAAAACTTATTTACAAAATTAAGATTATGGTTTTCACGGTGGACTTAAATCGTGTGCCATCTCTGTCGGTGCAGGGACAGCAGAGACGAACCTCTGGAGCTGTCGGAGGACGAGCGCAACGAGTTGATGAAGAAGGAAAGCAGCCGCCTGCTGAAGACGGGACACCGCGTCAGCTACTCGCCACGCAAAGAGAAGGCCCTCAAGATCTACCTGGACGGCGGCCCCGTGAGGGACCCGGGGCAGGACTGAGCCACGCACAAACCACTCTGGGCCGTTTAGATCGCCTGGCCGCTGCGGGGAAACCACCAGGCGTCTGGACTTTGACACAACAGTGACTTGAAATGAAGCAGCATTGTGAGGAGCGTTTTCTCACAGCCTGTGCTCGGAGCCCCACTGCTGTCCAGTACTCTTGTTGTGTACTATAGTGTAATGTACTGTAAAGTCTAAAGGGAAATTCAGAAGCTAATTTTAGAGAGAAGAATCGAGCACTGTATTGACAAATCACACGAAATGGATGTGCAGAGGCTAGGGCGGTGAAACCAGCTGGGAAGGCATCCATCCTGTGTCTTTGTGAGTCTTCTGAAATCAAACTCTGTCTTTCTGTGTTCATCTCTGTTCTGGGCGTTGATTCTTGTTCATATGCGTCTCGTAATGTTCTCATACCGTTTGACCACTGCTCATCCTCAGTTACTCACCGTCTTCTGAATGCTTTCAACAACCAACGCCGCCGAGACCTCCTGACCTTCCCACCTCCTCCACATCTCCTCTGGTGAAAAATGACCTTGCTTTCTCTGTAACTTTGAAGAAAAAAAATAATTCATTCACAGAATTTGATGAGTCTAGAAGCAAAACGTTGTGCTCCTGTAACACCCTCATTATGTGTTGTTATGGGCTGCTTTGCATCTAATGCAGCATTTTCACTTCATGTAGTGATTTCATAGGATGTTGGTTCTTTCTGTCATAAAATACAATGAAGCAAAACCAAGTAGTTTTTGTTAAGAATTTTCTTCTATTGTTTGTAAGTTATTAATTTGCTTCAGACCTAATGGCTGCTCTTGGGTCTTTAGCAAGTCTCACATCTCCTGTCTGTTCATTTATATTTGGAGAGAATCTATTTCTTGATGTTATCGTTGTCTTATTTTGTTGTTTTGTTTTTGCACTTTGTGAGCTGGACGTCCACAGCATGGATCATCCTGACATGTGAGTGGGGGTGGTTGTCTTGTCTGGTGGGGGATCTCTCTGGGTTTGAGGTTCGTTGGGTTTTTTTTTTTTTTTTTTTTTGGCGCTTCTACTGGCTGCTGCTGCTTGATAGACTTGACACCAGAGGGCGCACCCAGCCTGCTGGACTCCTCCTCTTCCCGGGGTTAAGGCTCCGTGAACTTAAACTCAGCATTCAGCAGCCCTGGTTTCCTGAGGTTGTCACCAGCTCTTCACTGTAGCGATGCCAATATCAGAGGATTTCCCTTTTTTCTTTGTTGTTTATTTCTTTGGAATTTGAGATCATGTGTGAAAATAGTTAAAGATGATTTTAGAAATAAATTAAAAATGCTTTTTTTGATTTAAAAAAAAAAAAAGACTTTCTGACAGTGATCATCAAAATAGCTTACTCACAAAAGGGACTTTGGTTTTATTTTATTTATATATTTTTTTTATTCTACATCCAGAGCAACAAGTTTGATTAAGAGAAGAGCAAAAGTAGTTGGATCACAAACTTCTGCATTCAGAAACATTAGACACTGATAACGATGCTTCTCAAGTGCATATGAGATTATTTTTTTTATTTCAAAGCTATGATGCATGAACCACATAAGGAAGCAGAGTCATAATGTCATCCAGTTGACCTGTGAGAGAAAATAAACAAATTGCATTTAAATGCATAACTTTAGATGTGATGGACCAGGAATTAGAAAAGAAGCTTTATTAAAAACTAAAACTTTATATGGTCAAACATGAAAGCAATAACAAAGCCATTGGTGCATGTTTCTTTAAGAACCATATAGCTTTTGTTTGGATACCTGGTGGGAAATCCTGGTCCTCGAGGGCCGGTGTCCTGCAACTCTAAGATGTCTCCCTGGTCCAACAGACTTGACTCAAATAGCTGAATCCCCTCCTAAGTGCAGTCAAGTTCTAGAGTTCTGCTAATGACCTCATTATTTGACTCAGGTGTGTTGAAGTAGAGATGCATCTAAAAGTTGCAGGAGACCGGCCCTCGAGGCCTGGAATTGCCCACCCCTGGAGGATGTACACTGCATTGCCTGGCGTGAGTCAAAAAAATTAAAATGTAGCATTGGTGTATAAAACTAGCAAGACTATCTTTTAGTACAATTAACCTCAGAATTATTTATTTTCATTAAAAAGATGTCTGAAATAAATAAGAGCATCTCTTGAAATATATTCAAGCAGTTTAAAAGGAGTATCAGTAAAAAAAAAAAAGAGCAAACTTTTTATCTATTTAGAAATTTTCCGTATCCATTTTTCAGGCTTTCAGCAATGCCTCAAAAATCTTTAATAGTCATCAAACTGTTCTTGCAAAAAATGAACAAAAATCCTATGATTAATAAAAAGAGCGAAATAAGATGAACACCTTCCAATAAAAAAGTGTAGTATATGTAATGTATTAGGGCTATTTAGCTAAGGAGTGAGGGAAACAACCTCATTGTATCATAATTTCAGAGAAATAACTGATTTCAATCAGTAATCCCAGCTGTGACTAAATGCTGAATCCTGACAGAAATTACATGGATAGTCCAAACAACATTCAGTATAAAAGCTTTATGTCATTTAATACTCAAAGAAACAAAAACAATCAGTGATTGAAACTCTATTAGCGTCCATTATATTAGCTTTGTAACTTTACGACTTTGGATTAAGCTGGCAAAAAGACAGTGGGGAAAAAGTTTGATGCTGCTTCAGAGAGTGTAAATTCAGTCAAACTTAGAGAATGTAGTCAATTTCTGAGTACAGAGAGTCTGTTAAGTCCTCTTCACTCGAGTCCTCTGCTTTCAGGCACATGGATCCACGCCTGTCAAACAGTAAGAAAGGAGCAACTCAGAATAAATATTAGTGTAATATGTGTACCATCACGGTCACAGACTGTGAGAAAAAACGGGCTGCATTCACCCGAGGTGCTGGCACTGAAGCTCTCCTGCACACGGACAGTGTTTCCTGGGTTTGTTATCCTGCATGTCCCAGGACAGCAGCTCCATCAGGTTGTTGGAGACATCAAAACAGCGTTCACGTTCAATCGGCTTGACCGAACAAACAGGGAATAGCAAGGCTGCAAAACAGGAAGTCTTTGTTTTTTTTCCACTGAGATCATACACAGTAACTGATTTGTCCATGGTGTGCTGTGTTGTACCTTTATGAATTGCACAGCAGAGATCTGGCTGACAATCATTCTGGACTTGACAAGTGCTGCCAGCTTCTCCTTTGGTAGCATTTTTGCTGCACTGACCCCACACACACATCTGGTCGCCGCAGCACTCGTCATCTTTAGTACAAGACTGAGAGAGAACATTTGCTTTTCTTCTTGAGATTTTTGACGCATGTATTAAAGATTAAATAGTAAATAATGAACTCTGCTGTCCTAAAAAGTCACAGAAAAGAGATGAGGACATGTACATTAAGTTTACCAGAGCTGAACCTCAGCAGCATTATTTGTCAATGATTCTTGAACCGTGACAACTGCTGACTTTGTTTAACTAATAATGAATGAAATCTGCAGTACAGCTTGAAAGTGAAGGGGGCTGAAGGGAGTTTTTCGTCCCACGCTCTTATGATGGCTCATATAGAACAGGCTCATCAATATTCTGGTTATAGCTACACAGAGCTGCACACTGCAGCAATCTGAACGGGATACAGATCATATTCCCCGTGTGTTTATTCTCCTTTCACGCTGCACCTGTGGTTGGCCGACTGCCAGCCTGCTTTCTTCCCATTGCCTTTTATTCTGCTACACCTAAAATGACGAGACCAGATCTCCAAGTCAGGACCAAAATGCTCAGATAAAAGTAATTAAAACATTTCTTCCAAGCAGATAAAAGTGATGAGCTCTTGTTCAACCTTGACTCAGCCTGTCCTTTCATATGAAGCTAACAAGACGGGGTGCTCACAAACGACACACTCCAATTACACTTGTGGACTTAGCTGCATTGCAGTGTGTGAGAAACTCCCAGCATCCTGAAAGATTATGATGCAAACGATAACCCCACTGAGTTAGAATTACATTATTACGAAATATTTCCAGTCTTAATATGACAAGGATAAGATGAAGGATGATGGCAAAAAAAAGCTTTCCTATGTAAAATAAAATTTTATAGAAGTCAGGCCAAAAATAAAGGCAACATTCTACCACTTACCACATCAGTGTCTTTACATGGCTTACACTTGGACCTATGAGTGTCAGAGAGGCAATACTTTCCTTTTCCACAGTCGTCGTTAGACACACATCCCTGCAGAAATAAATGAGCAAGAGATGAATGTTTGACCTTTTGCAGCTCCAAGATATTTGTCATTGTACTCAAGAGGCTGAAGATTTGAGATGTTAAGCTGCAAACATTAATCTATCACTGATTACATTTTCCAAACCATGACTCAGCAAAAAAGAAAAATATAATTAATATTCTTGCAAGCATATCTACACCTCATAAGATATATCAGCCAAGTTTGAATATAAAATCTGAATATAAAATTTAAGTGACTTGTTTGATTCAACTGAGAATTTGATTAAATTAGTTAAGAACCACAAGAGTTGTTAAAAACATTCAGATCACAGTAGGGGCTTTTCTCGCTCACTATAGCAATGACTCAATGAAACAGTTCAGGTTTTAATACAGTGGACTGACATGCTTGTGTGGCTAAAAAAAATAAGAAATGCCTCGTACTCAGTTGGTTTATGGCACTGCAGACAGAATGATGAGTCAGTGTGTGCCAAGCATCATGCAACATTTACACTGCTGGGAAATCCAACAACAGCTTTTGAATCTGAGAATGAATGAGAAAAGGCTCACATGATCGATACTGTTATCCAGGTCACTGACTGGGAAAGCTGTGGCAGTGATGTTGTTTGTCCCCTGGGCAAAGTTGACAAGTTTTATTTAGAAGGTAAACAGTGTCTGAGTTTTGTTTACTGTTTCGAAGCTGATTTACCTGTTCTGCTGAGGAGTGCACAGATTCCTCGTTAGTCACCTTATCAGTTTCATTGGGATGACTCTGAGGAAGGTCACTGTGATGAGGGCTGACACTGCTGTTTGTCTAGATGGAGAAAGATACAGAAGGCCTTTTGAAAAAAAAAAAATGTTACAACAATTTCACAAGCTATAGATGACTCAAATTTGTTTTTCTTATTCTTATATTTTCATTTCCAGTTGCTTTAACCGTTTTACCAACTAAGTGACAGCACACTTAGAGCAGCACAAAAATAAGGCCGTGTCATGCAGAAAGTAAGATGCTGACTGAGAGATGCAACCAGCTGCCTACCTGGGGAAACGCATCCTCAGGCTTTTGCAGCCGATCCTCCTGCAGTTGCTGCACAAATATGCGGTCCAGCTCCGACGGTCCCTCCACGATGTGATTGATTCCTGACTCTACGATCTCAGGCAGGATGCCATTGCAGACTGCTGGCAGCACCAAAAGAGTAAGGATGTATCGCATCATGCTGCTTCTGGTCCTGCTGCTGCTGCACACCGAGGAAAAAGAGGAGGCGGAAGAAGAGAAGGGTGTGGCTGCTGCTCCAAGACACAAACAGCCTCGTCACAGCTGTTTTCCGTCACAGCAGGCAAATCGCATCACAAGTAAAAATCCGTTATTATTACAGAAGAGTTTGTGTTTTGAAGTAGCTCATTAAAGCCCGCATCTCACCACTACCCACCCAGTAGCCTGCACTGCATTGAACAGTAGTACACTTGCGTAACACTAGTTTAGTTAAAAATAAAAAAATATATATCAACAAACAGCAATAGAGACAACCGAACATAATACGAGGAGTGCCGAAGATTGATGACGCAATGAGAGGAAGGCTGTACTTGCAAAGCAGTTTGCGACACATTAATGACAATCGCATTTTGGTAACACTTTATATGACGGGTTGTGAATAAGACTGTCACGGCACCGTCATAAGCATGACATAACACCTGTCACGAACACAGTAAGTCTTCATGACTTAGCAAGTGTCATTTGGTAACACATGACACTATTACTACAAAGTTGACATTATTCAAAATGTCTTTGTTATGACAACTTGTCAATAACCAAAAAATCATGATCTGACATAAATTTGTTATAAAAGTATTACTGATTACACTTTAAAAATGATGTAGCTTTATGTTATTATAGCTAAAGTGTAATCCGTAATACATTTATAACAATTTTATATATATTTATTTGAACAACTAAATAACTTTTTGCTCGTTTCTGTATTACCATATGGGGATCTCCTGCTTCTAGAAACAGGGGGCAAAAAAACCAACAAAAAAAACAAACAAACACACACATCTTCACATTTACTAATTGTAGTAAACTGGAAGTGATTGTCTTCAGTGTGTTTTTGGAAACATGTCAGACACTCGCACATTACCGATATTGTCTGAGTTTTTTATTTGTATTTCTTTACTTTTTACATTGAGAGAAGTGCTCCTCCTCCAACCTCGCGAATAATAATAATAATAATAATAATAATAATAATAATAATAATAATAATAATAATAATAATAATAAAAGTTTGCATTTGAGGAAAAGATATTCTTGTGCTGAATTATTGTGCTTCTGGATCTGCTGTTCTTCCAAGATGTAAGGTCGTACACTGTTCATCTGCTTGTAGCCATTTTCACCTGTCGGAGGTACTAATGTACACAAAGGCTCGGCCAGCTCATTTGCATAATGGTGACGTAGGCCTAAAAGTGCATTCCTTAATTAACTCAAAAGAGAACTAATCGGGCGAAATCTGAATATCTGAGAATGATTTTGTGTATTAAATGTAATTACCATGTTTTGTATAGCCTACCGACCTTTCCTATAGCTTGTTCAAGGAAGCATAATAGTGGACCTTTAATTTCTATTTAAAGACCATTTGTTTATATTAAAAAAATTGTAAAAATAAAATGGCCACAAGATGGCAGTATATTTACTCTTACGTGGATTCGTCTCTGCAAAGGACTCCACGCGTCTTTCCAGAGTTTATTCAGGGGGGTTTTGTCGATGTGCAGCCAGATTACAGTTTGTGCTGACACACGGTGAAACGTGGGCCGCGGTGTTTTTGTCAGGACTGGGTCAGGGACGTGTGGCGCCTGGCAGTCTCAGGGGGAAAAAAATAAACTTTGTAATAGAGTGAAGTTCTTTCTTACGGTTTTGTTTGGGGCTAAAAATGTCATATATTTTACACGCACACACACGAGCCCAATAAGAAGGCTAAAAGATTTTTTTCAGTAGATGGTAAAAAGCACCCAAAAAAAGAGGGTTTTAGCCCCAGCAGTCTCCTCAGCAACTTTAGTAGCTACAGTAGCAGTTCTGGGATGTGTCCCAGTTTTGAGCGCCGCCCTCAGACAGAGGCTCAGAGAATCTGTCAGACGGACTGAGAAAGTCGTTTTTTCTCACAGCTCCTAATTTCAGCGACGACTCTAGAAGGCGGGAGAGTTCAGGTGTAGGTATAAGGTAAGCTCTTTCTGATTATTACGCTTTGCTATTCGCTTTGTTTGTCTGTCCTCCTTACAGTGGAACCTCTGAGGCACCTGACTGAGTTATTCACCGGTTTCTGAAAGCATGTGTTTCTGGCTGCCTGTTTGACATGATTAGACTTGACTGTAATGCAACACATGACCCACTGACTGAAAAAAAACAATGCTCTAATTAAGCAGCTCACATTAAAGTCAGTCTAAATTTGGCCTTGGAGATTATTGCAGAATTTTGGAGGTTGACAGAATATGATGATTTGATCATCTCACAGTGATATCTTTAAAGTTTAATCCTTTCCCTTTTGCAGTCAGGATTCAGCTATTAAAAAGTCCTGATTAAACTCTTCTTTTTGAGAGGAGTCAGGCAGCTGGTCTTGTCTCCACTTTCTGATAAGGCAAAGGTTATCTCCTCTTGCGCAATTTCCTTCTTTTTTGTTATTGTCATGCTCATGGTTTATGTCACAAATCAGTTGCAAGCACATGTGTAGCTGCTGTTATATCTCAAATCAGCTCCAATCACAACTGGAATGGCAGCTTGCTCAACACACCAGTTCAAAGACGGACAAAGGAGAGTATAAAGGGGTATAGTTGGCTGTTGTCTTTATTTTTGTTTAAGTTAAGTTGTATTTTTTTTTTCTGGCTCAGCAGTTTCCAAAATGAACCTCTGGGTTAAAAAGTGACACCAGCTGAATAAGAAAGAGAAGGTGTGGTGTGTAGTGTCTACAGACTATCAGAAATCCCTGAGCCACAGGAACTTTCTGTTAATGTTTCCCAGTGACGAAGGTTAACACACACGTGTTGATCAAATACACACAGCTGGCTCTTAAATGAACAGCAGCCTCCCGATCAAACCTCTGATCAACGAAGAACAGAACAGGGAGAACAAAAACCTGTTTTTAGAACAGCTCCGTTTTTTTTTTCTTCTGTACTCTGTGTTTCAACATACTTCACGCACAAGCAGACAGGCTGTGACTCAGAACATTACAAAATGATGCATGATCCCACAGCAGACTTTTCTGGTATGGGTCTGAAAAGTCACCCAAACACCAGTTGCTTTCCTTCCTCATGTTCTATGAGCAATAATTTCCTGTGGTGAAGATACATTCCGCCATCAGACTGTAGGAATTAGCCATTGTGACTGTTCTAATCTAAGCAGCGTTTATTTACAGTCCACTGAGGTCCAGACGCCAATGAACTTTGTACTGCCTTCACACTACTGAAAAGATATCCCATCTGTGTGCACAACTTTAATACTTTATGGCACCTTTAATTAGATTTTATTATGCAGGTTGGTCTTATTGGTGTCAGACAGCGTGGCTAACTTGCTAATAAATCTATCGTCTTGTGTTCACATCCTCACAGGTTTTCTGAATTCAGCATTTTAATTTTCTTTTGATGAATACATTGTTATTTTGGGCATGTTATACATACATCAAAGAGCCTCGTTCCATCTGAACAAAGTGAATATTTCCTTTTGAAGAATATGTTTCTGAAAAGTGTGGCATGCATTTGCATTCATGGTCTTTACTGTGATACTTTTGAATGCCGATTACCTCCAGAAGTTAACCTTATAGAGTATCAGTAATCTTATGTGAGAATATTTGTGAGATTTTTTTTTAATGACAGAAGAAAAGCAATTTATCCATTTATTTATGTACTAATTCATTCTATTAAATAAGCAGGTGCACATTTGTTTTCTAAATGACAGAAAAGTCATTAAAACAAATGTATCCTTTATTAATCTTTTGTCAGCTATAAATAGTACATATTTGTCATATGGTCCTTGAAGTATTACCTTTGTCAAAGGTAACCTTTATTTTCATAGACACTTATAAACTACATTGGAATAAACTGTCTACTCTATCGTTATTCATTTTCAGCCAAATGCTTATTTTTGGGTTTTTGCTTCAAGTTTTTTGTAGTGAAAAAGCTCATTCAACATAGTTAACTCTTATTCCTTTATTATAAACTTTATTGTCACACAACACAGACAGAAATCCAGGTGTCCTTTGTGTATCAGCATCCACTTTTTTAAACCCAATGGGTCTGCAGACACTCTAAACTACAGGTTTCAGTACTCCTTCAGTGAGTTACAAGTGCAAATTTACACGGCCAGCTTTTCATTTTTAGTGTGTAATTACCAGTTTAGCTTAAAAACAGTGCGGTGAGAAACAAACAGCACAGAAAGCTCCAAGCATGCAGCCAAATGAAGGCCCAGCCTGTGATGATCCTTATGAAGAATCCGAAAATGGTGCTAATTCCCTCAACTCTTTGGTTCTTTGATCAAAGATGACAGATGCACTCATGCTCTTCCTGCTGCAAATCTGATGTTTGTTTTAGCAACACCTGAAAGTTGACTCACCGGTAGGATGCCAGAACTGCGGCGGCTGCTACAGCTTTTTATTCTCTCTTACTGTAATAATATTAGTCAATACAGTATATTACAAACACAATGATAGAATTAAACACTGAAACCATTGTGTTGCAAACATGAACACCCGTGTCAAATTTGAAAACATTTTTCCCGTCCTGATGTTTATCAAACAAGCGATCAAATTAATAAAACCAGATAATAAAGAATTATCTCTATGAATGAATTACCAAGATATCAGATTACTGAATATGAAAGGCATATGGCATGTTTTAGAAAGTCATGCTGAGAGCAAAAACTATTTGAACGTGTTGAATAGAGTTACTATGTGTGGAAGCCCAAGCTCATTATTACCAGGGAGGCGTCGTAAACGTACTTCTTCCTCTTTGCAGCACGTTTCCTTCCTTGTTCCACAGCATAGAAAACAGTCACATGCGACCAGGCGGCTACACAAAAGAGATAGGAACCGACACAGATAGGTGGAGTTTCTGGTTCCTCATAGAGTGACACTCTGCCATATCTACTGTAATGTTTGCAGCAATTAAAAACAGCTACATAGCCATCCAGCCATGAAGGCTTTGTGAATCAGGTTATATAAATAACTAGGAGAAATGTGTGCAAAATTAGTGGCTTGTACCAGTATCTTACACAGCAATAATGTAAAATATTTTGATCTTTTTAGTCTCATAAGTTGTAGGGGGGAAAAAAATACTTTTTATGAAAACATCAACAGAACACCAGTCTCAGAACTTTTGAATTTTATGAGATAGATTGACTTAAACTTTTATTTTGTAAAAGTAATTTTAATTTATTTTTGCTGTTGTGTTAAAGATCATCATGTTGCCATAGAGACTGATTTGGACTTTTTGCAGTTCTAAGCAGTGTTTGGTTTCTTGCCAACTGTTTGTGAGAACTTTGCTACAGGCCATTAAAGTAGAGGGCATGGTTTTATCTGCAGCACTTCAAATGAGTTTAGATCTGGACTTTGACTTGGCCATTGCAGTTTCATATTAGATCATTTTCTCTTTTTTTAAAAAAAATTTGCTGCTGCCTTTGGGAATCATTTTCGTAATTATTTAATGGTCCAGTTTGGGCTGAGCCTCTATGAAACACTTTAAATTTAACACTGTGATTGAAAACTATCCTGAAACTGAAAAAGAAGCCCAAATAATTGCAAATCCTCCACCGTGCTCCATAATTTGAGTTTACTGAATTTATAAGCTCTGTTTGTTTTTCAGCCATATGTAGTGCGATGTGTTTAGACAATTCAACTTTACAATCCCCGGCTGTGCTGCTAAGTTCTTTTGAAAAAAGAACAGGCTCCCTCAAGGCAATCCTTGTAAACAAGTTATACTTGTTCAGTCTGTTTTTAAATCTATAGTCATGAACGTTAACATTACCCGTGTTACCTCAGGCATATTGAATGTGGAACATAGCATTTGGGATTTTAGCAATTTACCTGAGCTGCCTTATCTTGGAGTGAAGTTATTTAAAATCCATTGCTGTGAAAATTGGGGAAAAAAATATTTGAAATGTTTTCTGAGTTGGTTTTATTAACCTTCCCAAAGTTATGCAGAGAAACAAACTTTTATGCTTCTTCAGCAAACTGACAACACTGTGACTTTTTCAAAGATTCACACTTTATTACGATCCTTTAAATAAGCCCATGTAGCAAGCTATATGGGCTAATTGTGGTGAAAACCCAAAGTTTATCTGTAGATATTTTCAACCCAAGTACAATTTTGGTTAATTAAATAATCAAACATAAATATACATCATTAGGTTGTTCTTCTCAGCCTATATTTTCTCTTAGAAGGAGCCTGTAACTGTTTTTTTCATATTAAAAAACATAAAACCTTCATGATGACAATTATATAAATACTGACTGTTGAAGACAAGTAGATTTTTTTAACTCTTTTTTTTTTCTTTACCAAGTAAGATAAAAAAAATGGTGTTACACTTTGCGGCATAGCTGCTTTTCTATGAAGATCCATGCTGCCCAATTGGATTGCTCAGCATCTAAACAGAGAGGTAAGAATAAATCATCAGCATTACTGTAGTAAAGTTATCCCAGGAAACTGTTAATAAGTTCCTTCTGTCAGAAGAAAGGACATCTGTGAACTTTGTCAAATATGGGGTTAAAATCTCAGAGGTGAAACTTAACAGAGGAAGCCTTCTTTTGAACTTTGATCTTTACAGGAAGCCAGAAAGTCTTTCCAGGAAAAGCCTGGGAATGAAGTGTCCGAATAAGAGGGAGCTCACAACCCTGCAGTGTTGCATCGCCATGATTTAATTTTCCTACCACAATAGCTCCGGTTTCACGCTTGGCTCTGTTGTGGTAAAATTATTTTGAACATTTGGTCCTGTTGAAGAAAAAAGTCTCAGTCAGGCTGTTTTTAGTGACTTCAGAGCAGGTGGATGTTGGATATTTGTCTGTGAAACAAAGAGTTGCTTGTGCTTGTTTTATTTTCCAGTCATGCGATTTTGTTTTTTCTGCGACATGAAACTTGACTATTCTGAGCGCGGCTGGGCAGATTTTCCTGCTGAGAAATAATACTATTAAACCTCCTTTGCGCCTTTCTGTGATGTGGATAAAAGGCAGTCAGGTATAACTAATCTCAGTGAGTTATTGTGCAAAGAACCATGTGCTGAACACACCTTGTAGGTCAGGTGAGCCTGCAGACAGAAAGCTCCACATTCCCACATTCTTGCTCCTGTTTTAGTTCAAATGAACATTTTGTGTCTGTTTTTTTTTTTTTTTTTTACCTTTGAAGTCCTTCTGAAGTTAAATGACATTTGCTTTTATCTTTCGGTGAACCACTGTTATCAGGACACAGTCTTCTTTTGGTTTGGCTCAGCTGCCTGGACATGTAGCCAAATTTTAGCGAGCTGAGATAATAAAGAGGAGCTTTGGAGGCCTGGTGCAGGGTTCAGCCCTACAGGCTGAACAGTACATGAGCAAAATGTTTCTGCTTGCTTATCAGGCCTGCGGATAAGCAAGGTTCCTTCCTGGTTTTCTTCAGTTCAATCTCTAATTACTGTTGCTGGCTGCTTGCTCTACTGTATATGTGAACTTCCCAGCAGTGTTTTCCGTTTCTTACTGTGTAGTTTTTTGATTCTGTCTGCAGCAGTGTACTCTGTGGAAACAAATGCTTAACTCTCCCGCACTTCAAAGTGTGTCTAATATTTTGCAGAATCGAATCGACCCTCTGATGACTTGATGTTGCAAAATATGGAAGACAAAGTTTCAGCTGTAAAACAGTCTAGGACATCATGACGATAAATTATAACCTTGTGAATCACTGATAGGGATTTTCTTGTAAGAAGGACACATTTTTCAGGATTTGTTCTGCAAATCATCGTTCTGAGCTTATCAATGGAAAATTGTCATTTTGGGCTGTTACTATTTTAGTTATTTGAAGTTTGAGGTCAGTGTTTCCCCACTATGACCCAAATTACAGGATACAATCAGTATCCTGTTTGTTTCAGCTCCTGCTTTAACACACCTGATATTCTTTAAATCAAGGACACATCCATTTAGACTCTGTACTGCAGCATGAAATGAATAAAATGCAGGATGAAGGGCCCTGATGACCAACTGAATGATGTATCCCCTAGAAATTCTGGCATTTTATTTGATCCTGTGATGTTATAAATGTGTCTTTCTTTGCCCCATTCCTCATGAGCTCAGTGTTCCTTTTAAAATTGCCCCTTCTTTTCAGAGTTTGTTTTTGTGGCTGAAAATATTTCAGATTAGTAACTCTGTTGTCTGATAGTGATGCAACTTTAGGTTTCAAGCAGAAAAATTTGAGTCCATTCCGACAGAGGATTCGTCAGGATGACATCCCTGATGAGTCAATTTAATGATACTTGAATCTGTTAAATGTATAAATAAAAAGATAACTTTATGGTCAATGAACCCAGTAAAAAAGCAAACAGTAAAAGGATCTGCCCAATCCAATTTTGCTTGGTCAGCCAGATCCTGATAAAACTTAAACTTTGCCTTCCTCTCCTCTCTACATTTACAATACAACAGTTGTGCTGGGCTCTGTATTTTTTTGTGTGTTTTTATCGGGACAAATGGGTAAGATGCTTGTTATTGCAGTCAGTGGTAGATGTCTTGTTGAAAAATTTGGAGTTAGTAAATATAAAAGGCAACTGCTGGATGTTTTCCAGTAAAAACAAATAGTGAATATGAAACCGCCCCTCTTTAGTTTTCTTTTAACGTGTACTGTCGCAGTTACATATTTTACATTCATACCATTCCTTCTTTATCAAACTACGAACAGATACCTTGCATGCCTCTCTGTTGATTCTGTTCTGAACAATGTAAAAACGCTCATTATATTAGGGAGTGTGTCCAAATGCAGTAAAGGTGCATTCATGATTAAAACCATAGGGTGTTAGTGGTGAGCAGTAGTTTGTTTGATAAATGGCATGAATGAATTCATCTGTGTTAGGAACTGAATGACTCCCCATTACTTTTCTCTCTTAGCCACAGCTGGTTTCACTTAATCACATCATTTACTGGACAGAAAGGAAATGTAAACCAACACAGTAATAAACTCTGTGATCCTCTCAACCATTATCTGCCTCGGCTGAGGGTAATCTTTCCGTTTCACTCGGTTGTGTTTTTACAGCCGCTGTGAGGGTTCCTCTTTCTGTCTGCCCACAAGTCACTTTTCCATTCTGTCAGACCGAGTTGGTGAAGTCCTTGTGTCAGAGGCAGGGTGGTTTCAATGCTGAGCATCAACTTATCTAATGACATTTTAAGCATTTGTTTCATTAGTGGCTCCAAAATCACACAACTGATGCTTTTAATTGTTGTGGCGCTTTACTGCTTTATTTTGAAACGTGACAACATAAGTGTATTAAGCATTTTGCTTAAGATTTTCACATTTTACCTTGGCCAAATGTGAAATAAAATTAGATCACAAAAAACTTTTCTTAGAAAGCTCAAGCAAAAATAAAAGCAAAACAAGGAGAACCCCCCCCCCAAAGTCCCTTATTGTGAAAAGGAGATAAAACATGAAGTCTTCATAAAGTGGAAATGCTCCAGAAATGCAAGAGCTTTTTGATCATTGTCAAAGATTACACCTCCAGTTATGCATTGTGATGTGTGAATCTTTGTCGTATCTTCTTATTTGATCACATACCTGAACATTTCCAAAAAGCCATGGATGCATCCTGTAACCGGCTGCCTAGTGGAGCTAATGAGATGACCAAGAGTTTGTTCTAAAAGGATGATGATGGACGACTGCAGAGCTTCTGCAGCCACGTGGCAAAGGAATGCCAGCCCACTAAAGGCTGGATGATTGTCGTCAGGGCCTCCATAGGATATGCTGACAGGATATTACAGCGGTCCAAAATGCATATAGAGCATTTCTGTGGGTTGCATGGATCTCCAGCCTCACTTTAAGTATTTCTGTAAAGCAAGAGAGTGAAAAATAGGATGCAGACACGTGGTCAAACAGGATTCTGTGCAAATTAAAATGCTAACGTTAGCCTGGAGAGAAATTTTGTTGCTGTTGGAACGAGGTTCAAACCCTCATGGCATGAGGACATAATTAGATATATGTGAGTCATTACTGAATGGTCACCTCTGTTTTTTACTATCTACATGAACAACTTTGTGCCTGAGATTGTGGTGTGACAGTATCAGTGGAATACAGTGGGTGGGTGGGTGTTTAGACCCTACACAGCCCCTACGACTTCTTGTCTAACCACACCCGTCCCACTCTGCAGGACATTAAAATTTCAAAGCCAGGCTTCCCCCAAAGCTCACGGAAGCTGTGGTCTCCACCCACGTCGACACACTCGAGCCTTGTGCTGAAACTTTCAGCATTTTACTTTGATGTCAACCTCTGGGACCAGTTTCTGGCACAGATTTTTAAGTGCTTGATGGTTGATTGGAGGAACGGGGCTTTAATTGTGTCAGTTCAGCTTCAGTCTGATGTGAGTGCGTGCGTTTAGAAACAACATTTTTTACATTCAGGCACACATGTAAGCAAACGTGCTTCAGGGCACGCTATAGTATTAGGCCTGTATAAATAACCATCTATCTGTTTTTGTTTGCATGAGTTTACATTAAAAGTAGTTGCACAGAGGTCTGGCTAGAACCACTAACCAGACCTAGAAATAAAAAATCCTTTTTATGAAACAATAGCCATACTTTGTGGTACATTAAGAGAGTATAAAGTAAATGCTAAAGATGTATTGATCGCATATATATTTATAATCAAGGGAAGCATAAATCTTTTAAGAAAGACAAAAAGGATATCTAAATGTGTTTACTGGCAGTAAACTTTGTAAAGATAGTAGAGGTTCCTTTCAACAAAGCTTAGACAAAAAATACTTCCTTAAAGCTCATGAGCTCTAGATTATGATATTTGATCCCATTAACAGTCCATTAAAGCCAAATATGGTCGTCCAATGTAAATTCAGACTCCCCTAGGTACATAAACAATGTTTTTTTCATGCAAGTATTGGCCTCTGTTTGTGAGAAAGAGCTGTTAAAACAGTGGAATCCCCCAAAAGCAATCCACTTTTCTTCTGTTTAAGGACATACTGCACAAAATGCTGCCATGGACAGATATTGAGTGTAAAAAGCAGCCAAAGTCCAAAGAAAACTGTAGAAAAATACCTTTGAAAAGTTAAGTGAGCTACTGATTAGGATCACATGCAAAATTTTGCATATAGACACATTTTTTGCAAGACATACACATAGGATTTGGATTTATTGAAGTTATAGGACTACTGGTATCACCATTAAAAGAATATCATGTTAAAAGATGCTGTCAAGTCAAATTATTTATCTTTTGGAAACCCAGGGGGGAAAAAAGTGATGCGATATGGACATTCCTTGAGTCTTGAGGTTGTGAAACAGTCACATTTTTTGAACTAGTAAATTAGAATTGTGTAGTTGTGTCTGTAAAGCAAAAGTTAGAAGTATTGTCAGCAGCTGCCTGAAGTTCAATCACAGGGTCGCTCTGCTTTGCTGCGTACTGGAACTGCATATATTTTTTCAACCTTGTCTGTACTTGAAATGTTATCTTGCTCATGTGGGTGTAAGATTACCACGTCTCAGAATGCCTCCTGCCTTAGATAATGGGTAAAGGAATGCTTTCCTAACAAAAAGCACTCAAACTGCTTCATAATTCAAATCTATTATCCATTTAAAGTTACATAAATAGATCTTTTGCCTAAAAGTAGAAAATGGAAAAACACAAGTTACTTAAAGCCATCTGTTGGACTCTTTGCCGTGGGATGACATCACTGCTGTGTGTCTTGCCTCCTCAGAATGGGCATGACGGTACGGGCCAAGCCGAGGGTGTAGCCACATCTGGCAGAGTGAGCTGAGCGACGCTGAGCAGGAACCTCAGCACACCGAGACATCTGCTGCAGAGGGGAAGATGGGAAAGATGGAGGAGGAGAGCGACAATGTTGGGAAGCTGTTTGAGAACTTCATCCAGGCCTCCACCTGTAAAGGGACTCTGCAGGCCTTTAATGTCCTCTGCAGACGTTTGGACCTTGACCCGGCGAACCACAACACTTTCTACTGCAGCCTGAAGGCAAAGGTCACCTCTTGGAAGGCCAAAGCACTTTGGAGCAAGTTAGACAAAAGGATATCCCACAAGGAGTACAAGAAAGGTCAAGCTTGTGTGGGGACAAAGGTGAGTTGAACTATTTCCCTTCATCTTTAAGAAAAAGCAATGTTAAATATGATGGAGGTGTAGAACAGGGTAATAATGACAGAAGATAAATACATGCATTTAGAAACATGTTTTCTCTTGTCTTTTTGTCTATATCAGCTTTGATGGAGCAGTTATTAGTAGTCTGTGTCTTACCTGCAGTAGACACATCAGACATTTAGGCTAAGATCTACTGTGATCAGTGACCAGTAAATAGCAAATTATCCACAACTGGAAATAATTTTCACTTCGGTTTTAAGCCAGACGTATAGCATGTATTTTCACATCATTCCACTTTTTGATGCTTGAGCTTTTTTGTCACTGTTTTCTGAATCTAACAACGCCTCTTCTGCAAAACTGAACAACATTGCTGTGGATAGCTGCACATCAAGAGGCTGAATATATCTTGTTGTTGATCTGCTGTGACGCACAGGTGCAACAAAACAACATGCTGATTAGATTGATTAGCTGGCTCTCAACACCTACAGTTCATACAGTTATCTTAGCTAAGCAAATATTAATGACTGTGTTATGTAGAAATGTAAATGTTATGCAAAAGATGTTTAAAGGATGCTAAATTAACCTTTTTTCACATCTGAGAAGGGATCTTTTCCTACAAACAGCAGGAAAGCTTTTGTATTTGGCTCAGTATAAATATAATGAAACAAGGTATTAAGTTTAAAAACTAGTTTAACTTTATTATAAAGCTAGGTTAATTATGTTTTTTCTATTTATATTGTGCCTGCTGACATTTTAGAAGCTCTACCTTTTGTTTGGCTGCTGTCCAAAATATCCAATTGATTTACTGCTTCAAGCCCAAAGCTACATGTTTTCAGCAGAAAAATGTTTCCCTGTCTTCACTGCAGGCAGACTGGACTGTTGCATTTTATTCATCTGCTGTTTCACATTTCCGGTGTGGTTCTGTACACCTGCGCAATAAAGATGAAAATGCAGACGGAAATATTTTTTATCAGGATGTTTAATTTTCTTGTCAACATTTTTGACGTTGGTATGAAAGTCAATCAGTTCAGCAACTAAATGATTCGTGGTTAAGTTTATTTTTTATGCTTGCTTTACTTTTTAAGGTGATCTTTGTTTTAATGAAGGGGATACAGAGTTATTAATTTATCCACAGCCTAGAAGAGTTGAGATTAGCAACTGGAGCAGGAGAGTCTTTCCAAGAGTATTAAAACACACCCATCAGGTTAACTGTGTTGCTGACAGGCCTGAATGGTAAAAGGTCCAGCTTAAAAGTTTGCTTTATACAACATTAAAGTTTTAGGATTTAGGAAGTGTTTTTTGTTGTTTCATCTCACATGATTTGTTTTTACTGGACATAAGTGTGACTCTGACATGCTATTAAAGTTAAGTGTGGGATAGCTAACCCAGGCTCAATTGTTTAATCTTTATGCACCCCAGTAGATTTATATTTTATTCATGGCTCCTATACTTCTGGAAAAGTATGGGGTTTGATTTCAGGATTTTCCAAGTGTTGTAATGTAGAAAATTATCTAGGTGTTCTGTCCTTTTTTCCATGTCATTCTCTTTTTCCTTCACTCTGTCCTTCTTTATTTTTCTTGTGTCTTTCCATCCCTTTCTTCTTTTTCCTGTGTCTTTTGTTAATTTCTTGTGTCTTCCTCTTCCTTCTTTGTAGTGTCCATTCTTATTTCCTTACCTCTATGCTTCCTTCATTGTGTCCTACATTGGACCTATCCTTATGACTTTTGTTCCTTGTATTGCTTGTTTTTTCTCCTCTTATCCACTTTATGTCCTTCCTTACTTCCCTCCTTTCATTTTTATCATTTCTTGTGTCATATTTTTTCTCACTCTTCCTTTCTTCTTCCCTTGCTTCATTCTGTCCTTTATATTTGTTCCTTATGTCCTACTACCCTTCTTTCTTTTCTTGCTTTCTCCTATCATACACTCACAAAATGATAGATTAAAAGTCTGTCCTCTTAATGAAGAAGTTTTTCTACAATGGGATATGTGTATACTGTGCAGAGGATATTTGTGGTCGTGTAGGGGGAGGAGGCACAAAAAAGGTGATGAGAGAAAGTCGAAACCCAGAGAAGTGTTCACCTGTCAGCTGTGCTCAGATTCAGCACAACTTTTATTGCATAGAGGAAGAGACAGCATCACTCAGCAACTCTGATTATTTGGCCCCAGTTAGACTCTGTTTGGCCACCTTTTTGCTTTTCCTGAACGTTTGGAGGAGGGATGGGGTTATTATTAAAATGTTTTAAATTCTGCTTAGTTATCTTCTAAGGCTGAGGATATCTTATAGGCAACAACATAAAAAAGATAAGTGCATCAGAGTTTCTTATTTTGTATTTCTGACTTGACAAAGAATTTTTTTCTGAAATCAAAGCAAAATGTTTTTGATTTTAATGAACTGCTTACATGTGCGTTGTGTTTTTACTGCTCACAAAGGCGACTATCTCCTTTTACATCTTCTTCTTCAATTACTGGGTGAACAAATCCTTCAATTTTTCTATCAGTTCTGTTCTCCATCAGTGGCATATGTGATTTCACTCAGGGCTTTTTCTTCATATTGCTGAGTCTTTTTTACAGGATGTGATGTCACGATTTTTATGGCCTAACACAGATGGTAGCAGAGGCTGAGCATCCATCTCGTTAAGTTTTACTGTGTACAACAAAATCTGTCTTCTCATATAAATCGTGCTGCGAGTCAGCCTCAGTGCACTTCATCAGATCTCTAGTTGGCAGCTTGCTTTCAGTAAAACTCATTGTGTCTAAACGTGATACAATCTTAAAGATTTTTTTATTATTAGACACTCAGCTATTCTATGTGTCTT
This sequence comes from Brachyrhaphis roseni, assembly GCA_903066815.1. NCBI lineage: Eukaryota > Metazoa > Chordata > Actinopteri > Cyprinodontiformes > Poeciliidae > Brachyrhaphis > Brachyrhaphis roseni. The sequence goes on from CAEFZY010029893.1 coordinate 111,008, forward strand.
CAGACATACCTGACATGTTTTGAAGTGCTTCCATCTTCGTCAGAGGTGTCACAGCTGTTATCAGCTGTTGGCATAATTTGCCAACAAAACTCCTCTCTTGTGCATAATGCCTGATGACAATGCATGATTTGTCCATCTCCCAATGTACTCCGGTCAACCTGACAGTTTGTTCACAGGCTGTCTGGCTGGGTTTGATGAATGTCTGGGTGAGGTCGTGGTGGGTGGAGAGGGGGGTCACAGGTGGAGACAGCTGAAAAGGAAACCAGTGTCCTGACTCAGCAGATGTGGGACCAGAGTTCAGGAAAAAAAAAACCCTGATCAGTGAGTGGAAAGTGTAAAAACAAACACTTCTGCTCATGGCTGATAGAGAAGTCAAGACAGTGACACGAGTTTAGAGAACAATGGGCGCTCTTTGAAAGTGGATTTGAGAAAGTTCCTTTATCGTGCGTCTATAAATGATGTTGTTCCCCATCTGTTCACCGGTTGCACGTCAGCGCACTAAGCACTGCTTTGCACAGGGAAATAACCGTAAGTTTAAACCTGTCAGGGCAGTGTGCACACCACCTGCGTCTGCGATTCACATCTGACAGCCTCAGGCAGCTTATTACGAAGAATGAGAGAAGCAGGTCACAGATACACACAAGGCCTTTGACTGTTGGTGCTTCTGTAAGGTTGCCACAGTGTATCGGTTTATTACTTTTGTAAGTTTTATGAGAAACTATGGTGATAAATAACTAAAATGCTGAACTTCCTTGTATGATTTAATTTAATTTTATGATTTGATGTTTCACCGCTATATTAACTCTGAGCAAACTCTTGCTGGAGATATTTTATATTAGAGTTACATTTAGTAAATATAGCACATGAATAGAATATTTGAAAAAATATATTTTATACAGTTGTCAAGGCTTGTTTTAAAATCTCTCAAGAAGATACAAAATGTTGCTTTTTCCAAAATTGCACTCATTTTTATGACATTTTAGAAATGGTTTTAGTTTAAATTTTTCATTTAATGTTTCTTCTTTTTGTAATTTTCTCTTATATTTATTGTTTTTATTTATTGTTTCCACATTTTTCCCTTTGTTATGCTGTAGAACATGTGGAGTGACCTTGTGCCTGAATGGTGCTTTGGAAATAAATCTTTTTTTTATGTATAGAACTTACTATTGTTTCATAGCAGGATTGACAACCAATGATTGAAATGAATTTCTTCTAACCTTCCTGAAGTCTGTAGTGGAGAAGTATGGTTATGTTACTCTGATATTACAGGTCATTCTGAGTCATTTTGGTTTGGTCATATTTCATAAGTGTCAGATGATCCCAAAAAGACTTCTGAGCCATAACTTGTGGAAAAGGCTGTTGAAAATCTCGAAAAACATGTTAAAGTTAAAGAATGCAAACATCTTTATGATTATTTATCTCCAGAAAATATCAGTGAATTACATGGATTTTCTAAAATGTACAAAAGGTGACAGGATGGGACAAAATGAGCAACGTATCAAGTTGGGTTATGAAGCTGTCAATGGGAAAAACAGATGTTTATTTATTTTTTTGTCATGTTTATGTTGTTTTCATGGTTGTTTTGCCGGTGTCTCATGGTTCAGCATGTTTTGTTATTGTAGTGAGCAGCAGATTGTCTCATGGAACTGATGCATGTGAAACCCTCTTGTCATATTTATTATTAATACTTTTGTAACTACATGTGATGCCAGGAGTCAAAGTTTCTATCTACTGCGTCTATCTGTTGGATAACAGAGTCTTTCTAAGAAAGGCAAATGAAAAGTAAATATATTCAGTCTTAATTTGTTGAAGTCTTTGAGACAGGAAACTGCTGAGCATTGCAGGAAAGCTTCGTTCTGGTTTAAATATCAAAATAATCATGCACCCCATCTCTGAACAGTTTTCTTCATAAATTCTCGTAATGTTGTCAAACGGAAAGAAAAAGGAGGACTGTGCCAACACACATGCGTCACCTCTTTCATCTATCATTATGGACGATGATGTAATGTTTCAACCACACATGCTCAGACAGACACATAAACCTCAAACTGACTTCATGCATTTTCTTTGGTGAGGCTGTTTTTGTGAATAACACCTGAATTATGTGTCTCTGGGAAGCTTACTAATAAATACATCACTCCAAGCATGTGCAAGCTATTTTCTTTTGGTACATTGTAGCTTTGCCAATAATACAATCACACATACATCAGCAATCTTGTGCAGACTGGACTGATTTTAGGAGTTTATCTTAAGTGTTCCTGAATGAGACACTTTAAAGCGTCTCAGCAGTGGAGCAGTAAAGTACAACTCCTTCTCATGATGTTTGGAGCTGCATAATGCTCCAGAGCTCATTATAAACAATTGTAATGTCCTTCTATGTTTCAGCAAGCTTTCTGTTGATTCTATGACAAAGATGTTACCCTGATGTAGGTCATTTAACTGTGCTCTTTGTTTGTAATAACCAGCATATTGTGTCATTCCATTCAGTGCCTCATCATCGGAGGAGGCCCGTGTGGCTTGCGGACTGCCATCGAGCTCGCCTTGATGGGTGCCAAGGTGGTGGTGATTGAGAAGAGGGATTCTTTTTCAAGGCACAACGTGCTCCATCTTTGGCCCTATACCATCCATGACCTGCGGGGCCTCGGGGCCAAAAAGTTCTACGGAAAGTTCTGTGCCGGAGCCATCGACCACATCAGTAAGTATCAGACTTAACTGGAACAAAGCCGGCCTTTTTAATCACTCCACTCCTGTGAGTCAACTGTTTTCTTGCATGGTAAACTGTACAATATGATATATGGAGTTTATTTACCTCTAGGCAGATGATAAAAGAAACAACAATAACTAGATAATTTGTTTTAATGTGAAGCCATCTTCACCTTCTGTGTCCCCCTTTTACTGCAAATCCCTAAAACCTGAAACTTGGAGCCAATGCACTACTAGCATCGTTTCTGTAACCTTAAATGTCTGTGAGAGTGTTATTTTCTTTCTTTAGGTGTTGAAAAACCCCCATAAAGAAATACTTGAAAAACATTAAGGCTGCCATGTCTCAAATTCAACTGCTTGGTAAAAAAGCAAAGCCATCCTTATTGTTACTTAAACCCTCCAAAAGGATGAGTTCACTGACCTTGTTGAGTGAAGCATGCTCTCCTTTTTTCTGCCTATTTGGAGGCGCTGCTCAGCGTTCCAGGCGTATCGCATACAAGCAGAGTTTGCTCTCAACAGTAAGATGAAAAGCAAACATGAAAACATGGACGTGTATCTGTCTCTGCCAGGCATTCAGCAGTTGCAGCTCATCCTCCTGAAGGTGGCTCTGATCGTTGCTGTGGAGTTTCACATCAACGTGGAGTTTATTAAACTGCTGGAGCCTCCAGAAGATCAGCAAAACGAAGGTACTCATTCTCATCTCCACTTTGCTGTGGTATTCAAACAGGAGGTTTAGATGGTGGAGAAATGAGAGGAATCTAAGCAGCTGGAATATGTCTAGCATTAGGAGGATCAATTTGAGGAGATTTGTCTTTTTTTTTTTTTTTAGACAGGTGGAGTTTAGCTTCCTGCAGGATCTTTGTTTACATTCCTGCTTTGCTGCTGCTGCTGCACATTTAACCTGGTAAAGCAAAAGGGAACATCTTGACTGATAGTATTTTATTTCCTTGACGCTCACTAATAAACACGACACAAACATTGGCACAGGTTTTGTTTTTTATCATTTGCAGATCAAAATAGCAAAGGTCATGTAATTTGCATCATCTTCCTGTAACTGATCTTTTTTCTGCTATTTATACTACCACTCTGCAATACATTAACCAGTGACCTATTTTATTTTTTAGACAGAATATGTACAGCCTCATTTCAGGTTTCATAACATTTGAGCAAAGCGCAGTGAATACTTGACCCCCATCATCCCGCTCCGGCCTTCAACTTAGCGGACGATAAGTCAGGAGGTGTCAGTTCAGTTTTCATATTGACGTGACGATAACAACACCAGCTTTGGCTAAATTTAGAGCCCGACTTATCCCTCCTGCTCCACTGTGACTGACTTAGCTGTGCCCTTGACTCTGCAGACGGTATTTTTCCACACACAAACTATTTCACAACAAACTGGCAAGCAACACCTACTGTCATCTAACACATCTGCTGCAACATTTTGTATTTTTTAAATGGAGAAGTATAGCCACATTTAAGCCTTTAATTGTACAGTTCTTAAATTTTTTTAATGCCAGATTTGACAAATTTAATATAGCTTTAAAGTAACAACAGGGACAGTCCAACAAGAACAGTCCAGATAATATGATGTTCCTCATGTTCTTCACATCACAAAGGGTGGATTAATTTAAGTTGAACCCTGTATACACGTGCATGAATTTACCCAACACTCCCAGTTGCTTTTTGTCTTTTCAGCGATTGGGTGGAGGGCCGCAATCCGACCTGCAGATCACCCGGTGGCTGGCTTTGAGTTTGATGTGGTGGTGGGGGCCGATGGGCGGAGAAACACGCTGGAAGGTGAGACGCAGGGAAACAAAAGGCCTGGACAGTTTAGGAAGCTGTGGTTGTGTTCTGCACTTTTAAACATGACAAGAGCTCGTTGATGGATGACTGGAATATGGTGCCACTCCCAGATCCTCCAGTATTGAAATAGCTGACAAAGGGTAAAAACAATTTCAAAGCAGCAATTGTCCAATTTACATCAGGAAAGATTATTAAATGTAAATATTTTTATAGAAGTTGGACTTTGGTACTGGCCTGCAGTGACTACTGTTCTCAATCTCTGCCACCCGGGTGATTGATGCACTTTTGGAGTAATTTTGATATAATGGTTCTCACTGTGGTTTAGGCTTTGTGACTCTGTGAATCAATTACATTTAGAATATGGCCAGATGCTTTAGTTTATGTTTTTGACATGAATTAAGAAATCAGCATTTGTCTTTACTCAGGTTACCTTCTGTCTGATATTATAATTTTTTTAATTATCTGAGAAACACCGAAGCAGGCAAAAAGAAAAAAAATGTTCATTACAGCTCTGCATCTCAGTATTAAATCTTCTCCTTAAGAAGTTTTAATAGTCATAATGTAACTAAATATGCAGAATGCACTTCTTTTCACATCATTTAAACTCTATAAATTGTATATTAAACAGAAGTTTAAAGACTTTTTTTGATTACATTTTGGTGTCTAACATTTGAACTCTTTCCAATTCTTGTTCCTGATCATGGTACATGTTTATGCTTGAATAAATAAATAAAGTTTCAATTGGAAGAGAACGTAGAAATGTCTGCAGTAAACAAACATCACAACATCATATTTTCAAAAAAAGGGGGAGAAATGAGCAAAGTGGTTTAACTTACAATAAAAACAAACATTCCTCCAAAGATCTGTTTGTTCTGGACATAAAATGAGTGGAGAAAGTCAAATAAAAACTTCTGTAAGAGTTTCAAATATCATTTATCAATATTGAGTTAGAGTTCTTCTAAAAGATTACAAGAAAATCTGTCTCCTTGGAGGCAAAACAGAAAACAATGAGGGATGATTCAAGACTTTAACAAGCTATTGTGTATTTTTTCTTGCCTAAGATTAAACTCTTGCTCTCATGTGCGCCTGGATGAAGTCATCTATCTCTCCCGCTGGGGATTGCTAAATATAAATAGATCCAAAGCTGATCCATTCATGATGGAGCAGCTCCAACTCTCAGTTTTTCTATAAAAATGTTGTCATCGAACAACTAATTCGGATCAAATGCTTATTCCTTAAAAGGACTTTCTGAACCAGAATGAAATGTTTAGCTCATTTTGTAATCATGAAGAACCCGGAGGGGAAATTACTTTCTTTACTGCAGACCGCTTGCTTGTGTTCTGCTTTTGTGGCCTGCTTATGGTAACACAGTTAAATGCAATCAGACCTCTTCAGTGCTGCTGCCTTTGGGAAAGCACAGTCAAATGACATTTTGGGGACAATGCAGCAGAGACTTGCATAAGTCTCTAATTTCGGCTAGTGTCCCGTAAAACATATTCCTGTTGTAAGCAGTAAATCTTTTAAGTTGTTGTAAAACAATTTTAAAAAGTCTTATTTAAATACTTTTGTTTACTTTGGGCAGAAATATAATTTACTACAAGGAAGCTAATTTCACTTAACTCCATGTGCTTCTTACAGAATATAACCTCTGTTCCTTTACTAAAGTCCTTCTCCAAAAATAAATGCCCTGTCATTATGGTTTGAGGTTGGATTGCTTTTGGTTTAAACAGATGAGTTAATAGCCCTAATTTTTTTTCTAGCATTCCCAGTTAACTCTCTCTGCCTCCGCACGTGTCTGTGCGTGTGTGTGTGTGTGTGTTTTTTTTTTTTTTACCAGGTTTCAAAAGGAAAGAGTTCAGAGGTAAACTGGCAATCGCCATCACAGCCAACTTTATCAACAGGAACACATCTGCGGAGGCGAAAGTAGAGGAGATCAGCGGCGTGGCCTTCATTTTCAACCAGAAGTTCTTTCTTGACCTCAAAGAGGAGACAGGTAGGATAGACAAAAAATGAAATTTATAGATTAAATTGACATCATGATGACTTGATCTTGTTGATGGCAGCAGTTATCAAAATGTAACGTTTGTCTCTGGTTTCTCAGTTGTTGACTCTAGGTTGTTTTTATGACTTCTTAATGTGTTTTATAATGTAAAGCACTTTGAACTGCCTTGCTTCTGAATGTGCTATACAAGTAAACTTGATTGATTAAATACTGCTTAGTACAAATTAAACACCGGGTCCAAGCTGGGTTGATCAATAGTGTAGGTTTATTTTTAGCTTGTTTTGTGGTTTATTAGAAATGTATGGGATTCTGTAAATGGAAAATAAAAAACAAAACAAAAAGATAGAGATTTGAGATTTATAAATGAACAACGTTGACTGATGAGTCTATCCAATCATATGATAACAATTAGCCTTCAAAGGGAATTTTTTGTGAACTGTAAGAGTGTTAAAACGCTGTTATTTCTCTGCAGGCATTGATCTGGAGAACATTGTCTATTACAAGGACAACACACATTACTTTGTCATGACGGCAAAGAAACAGAGTCTGCTGGACAAAAAAGTTGTCATCAATGTAAGTAAACCGTGTTTTCTTCTTCTTCTGTATTAATTTTGATGGTGTTGTATTTGTTTTCAAGCATCATAGAAACAGAATAAAAAAAAACTGTCCTGTGGAGCTTCTTCAGTAGCAGAGCCGTGATTGTGGCGTGTTCTGGTTGAATTTGCAAAGAGCAAACCTCTTTTCTTTAACAAGACAAAACTCTGGGTGGTTTCCCCCTCCTGCACAGCTGACTGATAGCTCACAGTAAACACAGGGAGAGGAGGATTGTTATAACCTGTGCTCCACATGGGGAACAACTGCACTGACTTTGGCATGCCTGTGAAAAGTGTCTAACTTACCCAAACGGTGTAATACAACATGTTAGTGGTTTTGAAACTGCAGCCTTTTGAAACCATGGTACGCTTTGAATGTGGAAACCTTGTGTCTGACACAAAGCTAAGACTTCCTTTTCTGGATTCTTCTCTTGTTCATTTCCATTTAAACAGGATTACATGGACACTCAGATGCTGCTGAGCAGCGAAAATGTCAACCAGGAAGCCCTTTTGAGCTACGCCCGAGAAGCTGCTGACTTTGGCACCAACTATCAACTTCCCACTCTCGATTATGCCATGAATCACTGCGGGCAGCCAGATGTGGCCATGTTTGACTTCACAAGCATGTATGCGTCTGAGAACGCCGCTCTGGTCAGGGAGAGATCCGGACACCAACTGCTGGTGGCGCTGGTTGGTGACAGTCTGCTGGAGGTAAGGGAGGCCAAGGCAGACCAGAGGCAGCAAAACAGGCTGGCTTCAGATGCTGAGAGCTTGAGAAACTCATTCAATGATAAGTACTTGAGTCTGAAATTATCTCTGCCAGATAAACTGAGGTGATGTCTCTAAAAATAGAGGGTGGGGTCCTTTATTTGCCCTCCTGTGAGTGGTTTACCTAATTTTTTTCACCTCAGTTAATCCTATTGTTGTCAGCAGATACATGTAGTTTTTTGTGCCGCTTTTCAGATGTTACAGTTGCCTGCGGGAACATGTGCAGGAAGTCTGTCTGCTTTTACACGCAATGGTTATTAAAAAATGTCTGAGATATCTACTGTGTGAAGTCAGCTCTATGGTGTCTGACACGGCAAAGCAAAACATAGCAACTATGAGGAGTAAAAGCAGATTTTAAAAATTCAGACAAGCTTGAATAATTAAAAATAAAAAGATTTTACTCTTCTCCTTTTTTCCCATATTAATGGTATCATAATCCATAATTTTTTGTGTGGTCATCAAATATGATTTATCCTCTTGAAACATCATTAACAAGTAATACCCAGTCATGCGTCTAGAGCATTTTTGTTTTGCATATTTTGGTACTCTAAATCAAGCCCTAGTACTTCTTGGAAATGTCAAAATGTCACTGAAAGAACAAGTTTAAGTTGAAAAGTTGTTTTGTCACGTCTTTATATAGTATTTGATGCATTTGCTTTGTTGCAGCCCTTCTGGCCAATGGGGACTGGTTGTGCCAGAGGTTTCCTGGCTGCGTTTGATACGGCCTGGATGGTAAAGAGCTGGGCTGAAGGCCGGACGGTTCTCGAAGTTCTGGCAGAAAGGTACAAGCACAGTCTGTCTGAAACTTCCTCATGGTGTTTTTGACTATTACCAAGTTCACCTTTGCTTTATGAAAACATTACTTTCTATGTATAATTTAGGGAGAGTATTTATCGACTTCTACCACAAACTACTCCTGAAAACATTGCCAAAAACTTTGACCAGTACACTATAGACCCTTCAACTCGATACCCCAACCTCAACTCCTCATGCGTTAGACCTCACCAAGTAAGCTCATTTTCTTTAACCTTAACTCTCCAAACATGGACATATTTTTACTATGATGTGTCTTTTATTTTAGGTGCGTCACCTGTACGTCACTGGAGAGCTAAATTCCTGCTCCCTGGAGCGTGCTGCTACCATACGACGGCCTGTCAATCTTTACAGACGAGGTAAGTGTAAGAGGAGTCAACAAACTGGCAGCTGCTGACTCACCTCACTGTTATTCAGGGCGGTGATTTTACTGCTAGGAGTTACTCTCTTTTAGAGGGATTCTATTAGGAATGTTGATATCATTTCTCTCTCTTTGTTTTGCTCCTATTTAAACATAATTACATAATAATATGCATAAACTTTAGTCTAAGGAGTAATTATTTACAAATGGCAGACAAACACATATTACAATAAGTTTCTGATGATAAATAACACGTTCTTCAAACCTCATGAACAATCAGCTTCCGACACGTACACTCACCTCAGGATTCACTTCCTTATTTAAAACCACTATGTTCGTTTTACCCTGGTATTACTTCATTTTCTGATCCGTGTCTCTCTAACATTTTCTTTTTCCTTTTTTGATGTTTCTTCTACAGAGTCTGAGATCCGGCCATCGCGGCTCCTTTCCTGGTGCCAGAAACAGACCGAGGGCTACAGGAATGTCTCCATCACAGACCTGGCATCGTCTTGGAGAAGTGGCATCGCCCTGTGTGCCCTCATTCACAGATTTAAACCTCAGCTGATGTACGTAGCACCAGCTTTGGCTACGGTTTTAGACTTCAAGCCACTCATAAATTCATATTGCACAGTTTGAAAAGCAGGCAAGCAATAATTTAACCACGTCTTTTATTTACACAGATGATAAAGCTAAGCATGTTAAATTTCATTGGAAGTGTCATGAGAAGACCTGGCCTTAGTTCTTCTCAATTTATTCTAGATATATATACTGTTGTTACCAAACCATTAGTAATCAAGTTCTAACATCAGAAAAGAAGTGTTTAATTTTAGGGTTCGGAGGATTCAGAAGAATCACAATCTATGTGCTAAAGTACAAATCTAATCACAGTTTGTGGTATGTTGTTGCCAGAGGAGGTCGCAAAGCTCAAGCAAGACAAAACAAACAACAACAAATCCCTGATTATCTTTGAGGTTACATTTGTTGCAAAGCTTGCAAATTACGTGATCATTTTTCTGCTAATTTAACTTTGCTTCCAAACTTTTGGCCTGTACAGTATGAAGGTTTAGGTTTTTCTCCGATGAAAGTTTTGCTTAGTTTTGTATTTAAAAAATTAGAACAAAGCAAAAAACCTGAATGTTAAGAGTTCTTTCTGCTACTTTCCCTTTCTGAGTCTAATTCTGGAACTGAGTGGAAAACCAGCTCCTTTATAACAAAAGCAAAACAAAAAAGAACTGTACCGGTGTGACTGTAGATTAGTGCATTTACAAACCTAAATATATCCATGCGACTCTTTAATTATTGCCTTCATTCCTTGGTACATGCGGTTGGAGTTTTTGGTGGACCTATAAATTTCCAGGAACTTCTGGCATTCGTCCCGTTTTTGTGCGCCTATCTGCAGACCTGTCAGCAGCACAGACGGCAGGGAGGGGAGCAGGTCCACACTGAAAAGAAAAAGGCTGATGTTTGTGTGTGTTGCTGCTAGGTTACTGCTCGCTTCTTTACATTTCCCCTCCTGCCGTCTACACACCATATTTGCATAAAACACATCAGAGTCTCTTTTTTGTTTCTGCCACTGGTCATTTTTTTTGCAGCTTTAAACTTCTTATAAGGTTTAAGTAAAAATATGCTCCTGTGTTTAACAAAGCCATTGTGCTCGCACTGACTCCCCATGTTAGCGTTATCTTACCCTCACTCAGCGGTAGTCACCTGACGTGCAGAAATGAAGGATTTGCCAGCAAATAACTCCTTCAAAGAGTCTCTATTTCTTGCTGCCACATTCCTGTCTGGTTATTCCTGGATGGACAAATGGATATTTAGGTCATAGGTAAATGGATTGCTGAAGGGACTGGGGGGTAAATGAGAACCAAGAGTAGCAGGAAGATTTCTAAAACTCCAAGCATATTATGATAAAAGTTAAACTGTCTTATCTAAATGTTCAGTTTCTGTGTCATCAAATATTTTAGCTTAATTTATTGTTTCTCCTTGTTGTTATCAGAGACTTTGACTCTTTAAATGAGGAAGACCACACTGCAAACCTTCAGCAAGCTTTTGACATCAGCGATCGGGAATTCGGGATTCGCCCATTCACTTCTGCGTTGGACCTGAGCGCTGGTGAGGAGCTGGACAAAACCAGGATGATTGCTTACCTGTCGAAGTTCTACGAGCTTTTCCGTGGGACTCCTCTACCTTCGTCGGGTACGTAGTTCTGTTTTAGTTAGAAAATCCTGGAGTTTACATTCTTTTCGCTGTTTTCTTTGTTTCTGTTCCCTAGTTTTTTCATTTGAGAAAGAAAATACATTTTACAGACATTTTATGGATGTTTTGCAGTTCTGCCCTTTTAAGGTGTAGTGGCTTGAGAAGAATGTCATTGTGCAGTGAAACTATGCAGTCAAGCACTCTGTGATTCTTGATTGCATGCATGTTTCAACAAAAGTGCTCTTTAAAGTAAAACATTTCTCTGCACAAATACTGGCTCTTGAGACACATCCTATTGCTTCCTATCGCTTTGTAAAGGGAAAGCTTTTCTAATTTACTCTACTTCACTGTGTTTCTTGCTACACCGCAGATTCCAGAAGAGTGGATGAAAACAATGAAGAATATCCCTCAGAGGAAGTCAAAGCTAATAATAATGATCTCAATCTTGCACTGACAAGGAAGCGGGTACCAAAGGTAACAGAGATGTTTAATCTGCTGTACTAAAAATAACTTTAGTTATGCTAATTTCTACTTTTTGTAAATTTTTCACATATTGATTTGTTTTATTCAGTGGTTGAATTGCATTTAAACTTATCAGTTGTGCCTGTTTTAGACTCGTTGGTTGATCTACTAAAGAAAAAAACCCTCAGAAAGGTTGTTTTGTGTCTTCAACTGCATGCTGCATAGCTGCTTTCTGCTCGCATTTAAATGAGATATTGTGGATGCATCTGAGGGAAAAATTGATGTATATTTTTGTAAATTACTTTCACAGCAATAACAACCAATTCTCAAATAAGTTAATGTCACGTATTTACTTTGAAGCAGTAGATTGTAATTTCAGCGCAGAAGAGAAAACTGCTTTGTACATTAAAAAGAAGACAGGCATGTTAGAAAAGGCTTTCAGAGATAAGTGAATGCCGCTGGTTGAAATAATTCAGGTAATCCACCTTGTCAGAAACATTTTAGATATTGTAAAATTCTGTTATGGAGTTTTATGTTCAGACTATGAACCTTATAATTACGAAAAGTTACAACAGCAAGTCCCTCACATACAGAGCAAGTGCTGCCAAAAGACTGCATATTTTTTACTCCATCAACAAATCACAATTCAGTCCTGTACAGATTTGTTTTGTTTTGGTGAAACAATAGAGAGGGTAAATAATTACTATCTTAAATATGTTCATGGACATTAAAAAGCATCTGGTGTGTTTGCTCAGTGTTTTTTGCTTTGTGAATGAGGCATTGCAGAAGGGTGTCATTTCATTCCATTGTGCTCCGTTTTCAGGATGAGAAGAAGTCAGACGGTACAGACTCTATTTACAAAAGGAGGCGAAGATTCTTCTATCTGGAGGAGGTTTGTTAACACAATGTTTGGTGTATAAGTGCACATGCACTTTGTTATTTTACTGTTTTTCTCAGGGGTTTTTTCTGCTCTTCTTCAGGCCACTAACATGCGTAGTAATGGCTCATCAGACCAACACGAACGGGAGCCCAAAGAAAACAAAGTTCGCTCAATGGCTTCGCAGCTACAGGCCAAGTTTGAAAACAAGAACAGCTACACATTTCAAAAAACACAGGTAAAAACATTACAACATGTCTGATGTGGTCCAATGTTTTTGCTGTTGTGTGACTAATTTAAGTATTCAAGAATACACAGTTTTAAAATTCATTCTAGGGAATCTGATATACATCTTCAAGTGTTTTAAACATTTAACCCTCCTGTTATGTTCGTTTCTGAGGTAGCTACAGCAATAATGTTCGTGGGTCAATTTGACCCGGGGAGTGTTTAATCATGCAATAGTGCCAGAAACCCAAAAAATTCCTGCAAAACATTTTTGTATCTGATTATTAACTCCAGTACTAACCATTTCAATCAATATTTGTGCAATGATGTTTTTTTGTTTCTCAGAAATTAATATGGGACATTTGGGTGGAGCGACTACAGGGACATGGGAGATTTCATATGGGACATTTGGGTGGAGCGACTACAGGGACATGGGAGATTTCATATGGGACATTTGGGTGGAGCGACTACAGGGACATGGGAGATTTCATATGGGACATTTGGGTGGAGCGACTACAGGGATATGGGAGAGGATTTAAGGTTATTTTCTAATTTTGAACTCAGTTGCTTAATTGCAAAATCTTAAACTGTGCTCTGTTGTTTAAGTGTTAAAACTCTTAATTCTAGCATGACTCTTTTCCTCTTTTTTGTCTTTTCTGTACTTTTTCACTAACACTTCTCCAATCCTCCTCAAAACCCCATGCAGTCAGACTGTGAGACGGTCTTGGTGCTCCCTAATCTTAATCAGATTGAGCTTCGGCCTGTTAGGATCAGGTCTCCGGTCCCACCTAAGCCTTCTTCAATGACACAGGTACATTCAAGTGGCACAACAAGCCCAAAAAAGTCTCTGATATTTTTTATTATGTTCACTCATCAGTACATGAAATCAAATATTTAGATTTAGATTTTTTTTGTGATTAGAGAATAATCCCAAGCAGAAAACAAACACTTAATCAATTATGGATTTGAGGAACAAAATGTCCTGACATACATCTCAAGGACAGCAGTATCTGTTTCCACAATTTAAACTTTGGCAATTTATATTGATTTTTGATCAGAATTTTTTAGATACAAAATCTAAAAAATGTTTCTATTTCAATAAATTTTTTGTGATTGTAGAGAACCACCTGCATGTTTTTTTTTTAATAATCTACACACTCAGAGTGATTTTAGATGTGGATTTATAGGAGCTTCTATGTGTACTATACCTTTCAGTTTGAAAAAAGTATCAGAAAAGCGGCTGAACAGTTAGCCAACCTTCCTCCAAAGACTCTGCCAAAACCCCAGCTCCGTCCTCAGCCCCAGCATCCATTTTTAGTCGTGAAGCTCAGACATGTTGATCAAACTCTCACTGAGACGGAGCCCCAGCCTGAGCGTGAGAGTCCTGAGCCCCCCGCATCACCTCCGTCCTGCCGCTCTGCTATCTGTTTCATGACAAGAGTTCTGCATCGCCTCAGAGAGGTGGACGAACACGTATCTGAGGTGAACACGTTCTCCTGCTTTGCCTGTCTGTTTTCTCTTCTATGCTCTTCTTACATTGCTGCACGCTCCGATTCCCAAAAAGGCCCCACAGTGAATGATGATTGTATATTATGTTCCCATTATACATTTTGGCTTGTGTAACATGCAGTCAGCTTTCCAGAAATGCAGAGCAGGCCAACAAACTTGGCTCGAGTTTATTTTACTATTACAGTTACAACAGCCAAATGCTTCTCATGTAAGCACATGTTGGCAGATTTTGAGTTATTATCTCTGTTTGCGTCTGTCAGTGCAATTTGTACTAGTGAAACCATCATTTCTTCATTTGCTTTCACTGAAATATTTATGCAACCATTCCTCAAAGGAAGAAACCCAAGAAATCATTCCTTTTAAAAATTATTTTAATATTTAAAAAAAATATTATTATTTGCTCCCGTTTTCAGCTTAAAATGTTGTTGTAATGACTTTTTGCATACATTAAGAAATCACCTATTAAAATATATATTTATTCTGTTCCATTCAATGCATTGGTGATGTGCTAAGAGATAACTTTCAATCGTTTATCTGTTTTCAGTTGATGGATGCAGTCTTTTTTCCTCATCTTTTCTATTTAAACTTATCTGCTTTGTTAAAACATTGTACTAGTAATAACTTTAGTGCACATTGGGTTTATGAAAGCACAACTGTTATAATATTATTGAAAAGATCATTATCAGTAACTCCATCACAAAGTGAAACACATTTTATGGATTAAATACGCACACAAGGATTTTCCAAGCTTTTACTTCTGTTAATTGTGATGATTTTCTGCTTACAGACAATGAAAACACAACATTTAAGATTAGAACACATTATACTTTAATAAATATAAACTTTGTATTCATGTTGAAAATGACTCTGCCACTCTAGATCTTGTTCCAAGCTCCAAAGTTGGCGACAGAGCTCTATGTGACAGCCATGCCTTGCTTAGCACACTGCCTGAAAGCAGTTAATAAAATAAAATTAAAACATGATTGGTAAGAGATGCATGAGAAAATGTTACCTTAAACAAGTGAGAGAAATATACATCAATTGCCTGTTCTGGGGGGGTGCACAAACTGAATTGAGGTTGTGAGCCACATAAAATTATGGGCCACATTTTGGACACCCATAGCATAATAACACCGCAGTTTCTTAGCTCACAATACAGCGACAGACATAATAAAAAGTTATATGTGAAAGTCTAGATGTTTTATATCTAGTCTGGTATGAAAGTAAATCATATAAATATTTTCAATCAGAGTTGCTTTAAATAACCAAAACCAGTTGAATGGAAGGTTCATCTATCTATTAACTTTTCGCCTCTCTGATTTCTATCTTTTTCATCCAATCACAACAGGAAACGTAACAATTCCTAAAACAGAACATTACTGTTATGACTTTAACTCAACCAATGTGATCTGCTGTAGCCAATCTTTGTGTGAGGTCTAAAATTACAGTAATCAATATGTTGCTGAATGCAGAATAACTATTGTTTTCTTCTTGAAAACATAAACTCTTCAGGGCCACAAAAGTGTTTGGTGTTAGAACTCTGTCTAATTTGTTTGTTGGTGAATGTGAAGACTGTTGATTTTCCCTTTGTTATCTTGTAGAAAAAAGCTCAAACACAACAAGTTAGGGAGTTTCAGACAAAGAGCATAAAGGAAAAAGCTGTTCACCTTAGTGGGCTGTTCTCAGGAGACAGTCCTGACGTCCTCAAGGTGACTATCGTAAATTGTGTGAAGCCATGCTTGTTTTGAGCACCAGCATGCATTTGTTTGTTTTTTCACTTATGAATTAATTTTATTCACTCATATATATTTCCACGCAGTGTGTGTTCACAATGTTTGCATTCCTAAAACGACAGCAAAAAATCTTATAATCTCGAGATAAGCAGTGTTGAATCAATGCATGTTTAAATAGAAGTATTGGTGTGTCTGCATGACTTCTATTTTATAATTTTCATATAAAAATGACATGCAAAAATTCTGCTTTTCTTTGAGAGCTTGTTTTAAGTGCTCTTCCAGCTCCCCCTGTTTTTAATTACAAGCAGCCCTCAGAGGAGAAGCGTGTGGTGGCACTTTGTGGGTTTTTCTGCTCCACCCAAACAGCCCTGTTTAACTGAACAGCCAGATGTTGGAGAGAAGCACCATCATCAGCTTTAATCCAGAAATTCATGTCAGCGTCAGATCTGAACCCTGCAGAGCCACGGAGCATCCTCTGACGGCCGACCTCTCTTCTTTCAACATGTATGCTAGTGGCTCAAATAATGTGAGATAATTGCGTACTTCTGTTTTCCAGGGAAGTTCGATAAGAAGGACGTTTTCCCAGTCGGCTGATAAGTGCTACTCTTGCTCCAAGCGTGTTTACATGGTTGAGAGAGTCTGTGCTGAGGGGTTCTATTTCCACCGGGAATGTTTCCGGTGTTCCACCTGCAACTGTTCTCTCCCACAGGGAGCGCATGCGTTCAACTCAGAAGAAGGTACCTGTCTTTGTGTATTTTTTCATGTTGACCATGACCAACTTTCTTTAACGGTCTTTTTACTTTTGAAGGGAAACTCTACTGCAAGCTTCATTTTCATCAGCGCAACAATGGGACAAATCTGCGAAGGACGTTTTCTCTACCTCCAGTGAGTACAACGTTAATCAATTTTTTTTTTTAACATTAGCATGGTAAAATGACCCAACATCTCTGTATGTCGTCCTTGCTCAGAATCGGAATCGAGCTCAGGTTCGAATTGCTGCAGACGGAGAGAGCTCCCAGTCCAGCAGTTCAGCAGAGCAGGAGAGCCCGGCTGCCGCAGGTACCTGCACTTCGTTCATAAAGAAAAAGCTGAACTGGTCGCTGAGTGTGACGCGCGCTGTCTGTAACGCCCCATGGTATCTGTCTCACCGCGCTCGCAGCGCAGCACAGGCCCTCGCCGGCCACTTGAGAGACAACGCCCATGACTACACGTTACTGTATGAGCTCCTGAGCATGAGCTTACCCCTGTTGTTTGTTTTACAAGAGGTTCTGCTGCAGATGCACACTGAGACTGTTCCCGATGAGCCGAGCACCTTGCAACCTGTACTGCTTTGGCTGCAAGAGCAGATCGGGCACAGGCTCATCTAGTTTCTCAATGGGCAAAAAAACTGTTTTAATGTTGAACATTTCTCCATCTTACCACTAAATTAGTGGACCAGGTGCACACTGACTGAATTGCTATCATTACTTGTACATGCATGGAAGCAGGATTTTGATATTTACTCATTTGTAAAAGCATTGGATGCATCTGTGCATCAGCCAAAGAGGAGAAAACCTGTCGGTTATGAGGTGAGCAAATGCATTAAATGGTTTGAAATCAGAATCAGTAGATTGTAGTCATTAGACTGATTTAGTATAGTCACCGTTACTGTAGGTTTACCCTAGTTAATAGCTGTTTCTGAAATCCTCTGAGTCTTGTGGTTAGAGATATGACTCATGAACTCTATGCACTTTATTCTGGAGAATTGTTTTGTCCACGTAGCGATAAACTGTCACCTTGGACAAAAAGTCCGCTCTCGTGTTAGCAGCCATCACAGCTTTATTCTTAATAAATGTATTATTTCGAGATGCTGGCAGAGCTGTGTTTTACTGACACTGTGGTAATTCTCTGATGATCTTATGAATTGTTTTCACTCATTTTAGTTTTTCATGAATACCACCAAAGAGTCTACCACTGTTCTTAACTTTGGGGAGTGTTTTGCTTTATTTTGCTGCCATCTACTGGCGCTTCAGAAGATGGCAGCCAGAGAAATGACATTCAACCTCAAGTTTTTCACCTATTTTATGTTATTTTATTTTTGATTACCATGTGTTTAATATGGTCGGATTTACTTTAATCTGAATGCATGCTGTAAAGTGTTTGAATGTGTTTGCCTTTTTTTTTCAAAGCATGTTGTTGGATAATCAACTGCGAACCTCTCTGACTGGAACCAACCAGCTGCTTCCTATAAAAGTACGCAGTCTAATGATGCTCACAGGGCACTTTAGATTTAGTTTCACATGTAGAGATTTATTTGAAAATGATTGCTGCCATGCAATGCATCTTCTAAAGTGTTTACAGCGTGGTAAAACTTTATGTTTCTCTATGAGCTTTATAATATTTTGAATCTGCAACTGAATGTCTTGTTTGCTGCTCAAGAGGAAAACATCAGTGTTTCAAAATGCCAAAGAACTTTTGCAAGCAGACAAACTGGACTTGTATAAAATATAATTTATACATCTTTATCGCAAATGAATCTGTACGTATCTGTATTGGCTCATTGTGAAAGTCGATACCATGTTTGCATAAACATTAAATTCTTGTGTGCATTCAGGTGTTTTATTGTTGTCCTTATTTCGATGTCAGTGTTTCAGCTCCTGTTTCTCTCCTTTTGTCACTCAGCTGACGACTTTTATGAAGCATTTGAAGCACACGGATGGTTAGGAGAAATTACATTTTGAAGGTGATTCCCTGCATGACCACATGGCTTGTGCTGTGAACACTTCATTGTCGCAGTGTCTAATATGAGTGACAAACTGTGAAGTTTGGTTTATCTAAAATCGTGTCTGATGTGTGGCTTCTGTGTTTCCAGTGTTTTATCAGTCCTTGATTTGTCTGAGGAAGCTGCTTATATGCTAACTTAGCATGAGTTGAGACTTTGACACTCACAAGGTGCGACTTGTTCTAAACCAGTTTCTCACACCTTTTATAATTACTGTCCACTTCCAAATAACACCGTCTGCTAGGAGTTCTTAATTATTTTCCCCCATTCTCTTCACTTTGAGAAGTTTCTAATAATGCAACAATGTAAACAAAAGGCCTATGCCTGTTTAATGCTGACTACTAATTTAATTGTTAGCAATTACCCTCCAAAAACTGATACCAAAATTTAAAGCTGGAGAATTCCACTGAAGAACCTTCTTAAGTCCAAATTTCAAATTTGGAAACTGAGGTGTTCCTCAGTTTCCAAACGAAACTGATGGTTCTGATGGTTTGTTTCTCATTAAGTCAATGGCAAACCCCCCTAGCAATGTTCGCGACTACATACTCCTTTGCTGTTTGCTAACTATCTTGAATATTACAGAAACAACACTATTTTTATTGCATTTGTTTTTAAAATCAAAATGTTCAGTGATCACCATCAACTCATTACAAGTGAAGAATCTTTGTTCTTCACACTGATGATTGATGATTTAGGGCAAAAGCACCATGACACATAATTTTCCCTCAGTTATTTAAATCACTTATCTACATCTAATGGTTGTCATATAAAGCAATTCATAAACATATATATCCATCTTTGTAAGACCTCAATTAATAATTGACCATTTAATTCTAAAAGCTGCAATGTAAATGACAGATTTTCACTCTGAGGAAGAGTGAAAGTTTATAAATTACTTTTTTATGTTTTAATAAGACTTTCTAAAAAAAAAAATACAATTCTTTCTGTATATATTTAGTTTACAAAATAAAACAAAAACATTTAACAGTGTACATTCTTTGTTGAATTGTGTATATATTTTTTGCCTCCTACATTTAGAAGCTGCCGAAGAATAGATGGGTGTCTTGTAGCTCCCTCGACTGCAAGTTACAGCTTAAACTTCATTATTTCTCATTGCTGATAATTTGGTTCTATAGCTATGTTAAACTGTCTGTAAGTAATCTGTTCATCATTGTATGGATGTTTTTGTTGGGCTGCTTTGACATGACATGGTGGCTCTTTTTATCAGATGACATATTTAACAAATTTTTTCCTTGACCAAAAATTAACAAGACAATTCTTCATCCATCAATTAAAAAAATCCCAAATCAATGTCAAAAATTGTGTGCTCTCCGGATTCCTGGCTTGCAGTCACTTGATCTGTCAAATTTTTACAAAACTCTGAACATAATGAGCATAAAAATAAGGACAATGTGTGGTTAGAGAAGCTGTGTCAGTGAGACAAGTAAAAACTGGATAATAAAAGCTATAATATTCTAAGTTTTTGTCTCTTTTTTAAAAAAAACAAAACAAAAAAACCCCAACTTAAAATCAAAATCCACTTTTGTTTTGAACACTGTTCAGAAATGCACAAAAAGCTCCAGGAGTTGAACCTTCACTGACTTTCCACAGTATATAAAGAGACTTTTGTATTGTTCGTAGAAAAAAAGTCCTTCACTTTGAAAAGAGATGATTTGCTATATGAGTGAGAGTTTTGCTAATTAATTTTTTCGCAACAAGAAAAAGGAATTCTTCAAAGTTGGATTTATTTTCTTTTTATTTGCATCA
The DNA here is from genome assembly GCA_903066815.1 of Brachyrhaphis roseni. Lineage (NCBI taxonomy): Eukaryota > Metazoa > Chordata > Actinopteri > Cyprinodontiformes > Poeciliidae > Brachyrhaphis > Brachyrhaphis roseni. The sequence goes on from CAEFZY010029893.1 coordinate 131,581, forward strand.
GCTAATTTTTATTTCCTTATTTAGGACTTAAATCAATGAGGAACTGATGTTTTTCAGCATAAAACATAAAAAAATCATCCACTGATCTGCAGGAAATCTTACTTAAATCAATACCAGAAGGGGGCGCTGTGCTGCATAATTGAAAATGAAAACGGCGCTATCTTGACAACATTGACATCAGATCAACAGATTGTCAATTTCTCAAAAAACAAAAGTTATAATAATAATAATTGTTATCATAGAAACAAAATTTCTGCAAAGGATATCAATCTTCAATGAGCTTATCAAAACTTCTTGAATTATTTTATTCCATAAAAATTATTATTCGAATTTTTAGATATTTTTCTAAATAATAGTTTCTCCTTTTATTTCACTACAAAGAAACTATTTTGAAAAGTAAATTTAATCCCTTCGTTATACATCTTTAGATCAGTCTGAAACACAACGCTTGATTTTAAAGTCTGAGCACAGGAGACAGTTTACAGCCAGAAAGAAATGTTTCACTAGAAATTTATGTTTAAATACAGAAGAATAGAAAGTGAAGAAATCAATAATTCAGGCATCTGATTCTATAATGATCAGATGAGAAAAGACACATTTTTAGACACATTTCTTTTCTTTTAGGCACCAAATTGGACTGAACAGGAACAGATGCCGATTATGTTGCTAAATTAAGAGCAAAACAGGACATTCTGTGTCTAAATTGTTTCTTATTTTTACATTAGAGCTTCAATATTAATTTCCAATACACCCCATCATATTTTCTACCTGCATCATGTGCAGAGGCAGTTTGTCACTATGCTGATTTGTTGTTTGAGCAACAACGTTCTCCTGCCCACAATGAGCCATTTTGTGAAAGTAAAAATGTTTGAAAAAAGCAATCTGTACATCTTTCTGTTATAAAGATGTACAAATAGAGTGCCCCAAAAAAGAGTATTCACACTTCCTGAGATTTTTCACTTTTTGTGACATAACAACTAAAAATCTCAGTGCATTTTGGTGGGATTTTATTGACATTAAAAGCACATATTTCTGAAATGAAAGCAAGATAAAACTTAGTTTTTACAAAGAAAATTCTGAAAAGTATGGCCAGACTTTTTATCCACCGCTCCACCCAAGGCAATGGTTTGAAGAACCACCTTTTATTACAGCTGCAGATGTTTTGGACTACATCTGTTGGTTGTCCATCCTTCTTTGCCTGGTTCAGTTTTATTCAAAGGGGAGTATCTGTGAACAGCAATTTTGGAGTTCTGCTACTTGGATTTATATGTGAAGCGATTTTCACATGTTTCATTTGAACTGTCCTCTGTAGCTCTGACTGTATATTTCTGAAGTTTCAAGTCGTTTGCAGCCTTTAAAAAGTTTTCTTTCAGGATTCTTGTTGATAACTTCATTCATCCTCCAACCAATCAGTGACCAGCTTCCTTGTGCTTGTTGGAGAAAAGTATCCACACTGGAGCAATAAGACAGCTCCAGCTTCTCCAGAATGCCACTGCCAGAGTCCTAACTAAAACAAAAAGAGATCAGCATATCAGTCCAGTTCTAAGATCCCTGCACTGGCTGCCTGTTGCTCAAAGAATAGAATTTAAAATCTCCTTAATAGTTTATAAAGCACTTCATAATAGAAACCCAGACTACATTTCTGATCTTCTTCAAACTTATATACCACTCAGACCTTTAAGATCATCAGAATCAAACCTACTAACTATTCAGAGAGTCAGAACTAAACATGGTGAAGCAGCTTTTAGTTTTTATGTTGCAACACTCTGGATTAAGCTTCCTGCTCATTGTAAGACTGCCCCCCATCTTGAGTTTATTTAAAACAAGGTTAAAAACCTTCTTATTTGAAATGGCCTATTCTTAAACTTTTACATTTTATTCATTCACTATATTTAACATTTTTAATGTTTACTTTGTCTATTTTTAATCTGCTTGATTTTTTTAATATTATTTTTTGTTATTACTATCTTCTTGTTGTATGTTGTTTTTAACTTTCTTGTACAAGCATTTTGAATTGTCTTTGGCTGAAAGTTGCCTTGCCTTACATGATGCTACCACCACCTTTAAGGCTGGGGATAGTGTGTTCAGTTGTAGAATGTGCAGTCTTAGTTTCCTATTACATTCTATGTTTGGTATGTAGGCCAAAATAATTAGCTTAGGTTTCATCTCACCAGAGCTCCCCCCTTCACGTTTGCAGTCGCAAACTTTGGATTTAACTTATTGGTTTTCTTTCCATAAAAGCTAAATGCTTGTCTCTGCTCCAAAAATACCAGAGTTGGAAAGTACAAGATAAATAGTTGTCCAGTTTCTAGACTCTCCCACCTGAACATGTGGATCTCAGTAGCTCCTTCAAAGTTATTTTTGGCTCTCCACAATTGCTGTATTCATCATGCTCAGTATGGCAGGTTGCTGTAAAGTTAAAAACTGACATAATGGCCTGTCTAATGTTAACTGCATCACAAAATCAGAGACTCGATACAGTCTCTGATTGTCGGCATGAATTTAATTTAGGGGTACCAGAGGGAAGGGGGGATGAATGCAAAAACTTTATTTAGATTTAGATTTTAGATTTATTAAAGAAAAATGTGCAAAAAAAAAAAATGTCACAAAAATTCTTTCAGAGACATGAGGACAGATCAGTGATTTAAATAAATTTCTGGACTACTCATCCCTTAAAATTTTCAACTTTTGGGGGGTTTCATTAATATTAGTAATGCATACACACACACACACACACACACACACACACACACACACACACGCAAACACACAATAAAAACAGGATTATTAGAAAATTATATTCTATTATTCTGTCATGTTGATGATTAGTAATTTAAAATGTGTTTATTATGAGTTGTATTATTTGCCAGACATGCGTTATCAAAAATGCTAAATAGGTGTTTGATAAACACAGATGTTTTTTTTAGATGGTTAAATCATAAAATAAAAAAGTTGATAAATTTTCACTGAAACAAATGACTGTTTTTATTTTTTTGCAAAATGCCCAGCAGAGGCAGAGAACGGTTTGCTTTGTTGTGTTTACCTCTGCAGAGTCTAATCTGTTTACTGACCTCTCACAACTCGTCCATCTCTTTTTTGTTGTTCGATAAATGACTTTTTCTTTAAATGCATAAAGAGTAGAGGAGAAGAGAAAACAGGCTACACAGTAACTATGATTAACCTTCAAGCAAAGGAGCAATCAGAGTCTGAAAATTGCATTGAAATTACAGAAGCTGTGAAAGTTGATGAAAAAACTGGAAGAACTGGATAGTCATAAATCTAAAAATAAAAATGTCATTATTTTTGCACTTTCACGCAAATCATCCTGCATTTAAAAACAATTCATCAGTCAGAGGAGAGACAAAACACTGGCAGAGTTAACAAACAATGTAAATGTTCAGTTGAAAGTCAAAAAGCAGCTGTCATTCCACTATTCTTCTCCATTCTGAATACGGCACAATTCTGCTTTTTTTAGTGAGTGCAAACTTTGGGTTCTACTATGCAGAATATGAACAAACAGAAACTAAGAGGAAACATGACCAAACTGGACAAAAGAACCAGCACAGAACCTCTTGTTCTCATATTACCACACAGGAACATCCAGAGTGGTGCCATCCAGCGCTTAGGTTCTGCCTACTGCATTTAACCTGCTGACATGTAAGTGGAGCTGTGCTTGCTGTCTTTAAGAGTGCAGCTGCTGCTTCTGCTGGTTCGATGGCAGAAAAATCAAATAGGCCAATGCTAAAGCTACTTACTAGAAAGGAAAATTAAAAATGAAGTTGTTTGATTCTTCTCATCTACATCCATCTTAGTCTAGGAATTTTTAACATTTAATCCGTTTAATGACCACTTTGACAACAATATGGTCTTTGTATTGAATAAATCCCAAACAACAGAGAGCATAGTGCAAAAGATGATCTCTTATCTTATGATTTAATTATTTTCCCTGTTTTACCCAAATGGCTGGTTGGTTGTTCTTCTTGACTGCAATAAAAATTTGTGGCAGATTATTTTATTTTTTTTCCTAATCCCCTCCTTTTTATGACTTTATGTCAAATTTATTAACATATTTTATACATCATTCTAACAAGAGGAGAGGGGAGATTTCTTGAAAATGTTGTATTGTTTTGAAATGTATTATTTGAATGCCTTCTCATGAGATTCTTTTTTTCTTATTTTATTTATTTCCTTTTTTTATATACAGTTTTACCAGACCCATCTGTTTACTCATGCTCATGTTCAACTAAGTACATTTGCAACAAGAACTGAAAGAGTCTCAAGAGGGTGAAAGATTGTCTTATTTGTCTTTTTTTCTTTTGTTGACAAAATTTCCTTTTGCATGTAGAAGGAAAATACATGCAAAGATATATTATAAAAGAGAAGAAAGAACATTAAAATTATTTCAGGTATTTGTATGAAAAGGCAACATAATACTAATGATTAAGTTTGTTTACTTAGAGCAAAATAGAAGCCTGTTAAATAAAACCATGAAATATATTTTGAGCTACAATAAATTGCAGAATTGTTGTACAATGTTGTGTTTATTTCTTATTTTCTCTTCCTTTTTAAGATGACAGGTCTTTTGTTTTATTTCAATGGCAATTTTGGCAAAACAAAGTTAATTAAAATTACAAATTTGAACTTAAAAGAAAATCTGTAAGACAGTTTTTTTCTTGATTGAGTAGATACTTTATGGTTCCACGTCCCCAAGATTTATGTTTCTTCCTTAATCAGGAGGCTTATTGAATTAAGCTCATCTTAACTTTGCATCTATGGTTCCTCAAGTTGTTCTGTAATTCCATAATTCAGCATTGGACACCTTTTTGAAGTGAATTTATTAAGTGGAAAAATGCAGCTCGGGATCCTTGAAGATGTTTTTTATTATTTTTTTTTATGTTTTTGGACATGTCTCTTGGATTCAGCTGGTGCTGGGAACGTCACACACATAGCTGTAATTGCATTTTTAAAATCTAATCAAGAAGGACAAACATGACAGCCTTCAACACAACCAAAGTCCTTCAGATTTCTCCTGTGCGCCTGAAGCAAAAAAAAATTCCATCAACCTGCTCAAATCATGCCTTTGCAGCATGCCGATTAAGGTAGAAAAATGCTGTTCAGTCTTGTGCATTTTTGCTTTAGTGCCGGGATGTTATCATTGCAATTTTGATCATTTTCTCCATATAGCTGGGCAGAAAGACGAATAATTGCTGTGCATTATGTGCTGTACAGAGTTGTATAGAAAAGCTATTAAAAGAAGGAGAAACCGTATTTCTGGTAAACGGACTCGAAATGAGGACGTGAAAATCAATTTAGACAAAAATGTCACGCATTATTACTTTAATTGCATTCCACATACTTGTCATTTACCAGTTTTTAAAGTGGAATGAAATATAGCTTTTCCTAATAATGCAATTATGTTTCTGTACTAAATTATAAAAAAAGCTGATAAATGATACTAAATTCTAGGAATATTTCCCACTGCATTGACTAATTGAAACATATTTTAACTGTTTCACATAGCGTTTTTCTAAAGGATTTTAATAATCAAACCCTGCATAGAATAACGCTATTTAAGTCATCTGTAAATCAGAAAGAGGTGACCTTTCTCTATGCAATGTAATTTTTAATTACTTGCATTTATTTTCCTGAGGAAAATCAGATCATAATCATCACTGCATTTTCTCATTTTCTGTTCAAAGATCTTTTCAGCATCTCCTGTGGGGGTTTGCTTATAAAATTCAACATGTATATGAACGTGTGAAGCCGCAGATGCAGCCTGATGTTGGAATTAGCTGAAAGAAGTCCGGTTTTCTTTTTCAGCCTGCTGATGTGCTCTGATTTACATCAGTAAAAGAGGCTTTCCACAAGGACGGATGCAGCAGTCAGAAAAATGGGACTCGTAGATGAAAACAATAGATGAGAGGGTGGCACGGCTACCCTTCCTTCCATTAAATTATTTTTCAAGATTATTAATTCAAGTGGGTGAATAAGGAGAATAGATATTACAGTGATGGGCCAAAAAGAATATTTTAGGAGACCTATTCCAAATCTTTTGATACGATTACACAAGATGTTTTTTTTTTATGTGTTTTATTTATGTGGCTGGATAAAGAGCTCAGTGTTAATGCAGCTCATAATGATTTTTCAAAGAGTGAAACAACAGAGCACACAATATAAATCTGTAAAAGGCTGAATTAATATTTTTTTCAATTTCAAAAGAACACTGTGATTAAATGCATTTTTTTTTTTACCCAAGTATATCATAATCCAATGAGGGTTAAATGAGGTAATTTCTACTGACATCCCGACCTGATTTGCATTTGCATAATGACTTCCTAGCTGCTCATCATGGTTCAGTGGTTAAAGAAATGTCTCACTCTCAGGATTAGTTCAGGTAGAAATTCTGCTGTCAATAATATTCATAAAAAACTCAGAAGGTGAATGATCTCTGCAGAGCCTTTGTAAAGAGGTCTCCTCTAGGAGACAGAGTATTCTAGAGTTACTCAAAACTGTCTGACATGGTTTATTGTCAACATATTGTGGTCACACAATATGTTGACATTTTGTGTCAACATAATGACTAAATATGATGGGATGCATCATATTTAGGTTTGCTTGCATGAAGCCTAAATTAAACTGTTCATTGTGTATTAAGAAATTAAACTTTTTTTATTAAAAAAATTAATTAAATCCAATTGGAGGTAAAATGTGGCATTAGGTAAAAGAAACACAAACCAGAAGCAAGTTGATCAATTTGAGAAATTTTACTGAAAAAAGTTAGCTCTTCAACTGACTTGCGCTCTCAGAAGGTACCAATGTAAATAACATTTCTTCTCTCTTGTTATCTAAAAAATAAATGGTTCTTTTTCTTCTTAAATTTTTCTGCTTCTCAGATAAAATGTTGTAGATCTCGGCAGCCACTTACGGTAGAATCTGTTTGTCATTGGGTAATTTTTGCAAGGAAACATTTCCTGCTTTGAAAATCTTTGAGCAAAACGTATACCAGCAAAGTTCAAGAATGTAAAAGAAAAATGAAAGTGGCAGAGTGATTAAATGTTCATGTACAGAGTTTCATTTCCAGACCTTTGTTACATGTCTTATATCTCTGGAAGTTTTCAGCACCCCTGATGCCAAACAGCAAACTTTGGAAATCAAAATTACACTGACATAAAAGGTTTATATTTTTTCCACTTTTCTCATATATTGTTTTTACTTCTGAACACCTTTATCGGTGGATCAGGTAACTGAAGCAACCATTAAAATTGTGACACAAGCACCAAAAGTGGCACAAATAATCTTTAACCACTGTGTTAGTATTGTTGGTAGTTAGATTTATTTATTTATTAGTCTTGCTGACTTATGACGTCATACTATCTGACTATCTGATACATTGCTCACGTATGCAGAAAAAAAAATCCATAGGGTTTTTCATTCAAAATGACTCAGGAATTGAAGGAAAATCATTAAATCCTTTTATTCCGTTTGACTATTAGTATTCCAGTGATATTTCAAATCAATTCTAAGGGCCTTGAGCAATTATAGTGTTATGTATCCATTTCCCTTAAAAATTAAGTCTTGTTTTTTTTCATTGTTCAACCTTGACAACTTTCTTATCCTAATATTTTACACTTTTCACATGTCTCTTGTTCTCTTCTTCCCTCTTGAGTTAGTTTTTCTTATTGTATCACTGAAAAGGATTTAAGATTTTTTTATTCCTGTGTGATTGATGTTTTGTGCCCTCTTTCCAGGTCTTCATTGTTAGAAAAAAAAACAACAAAACAAAGGATGGCAGCTGAGGATAAATCTGATTACTGGCAGCTGGAGAATGCTTTCTGTCTTGTTTTATTAAAGTATTCATACATATTTTCAACAGACTAGAATAAATCTTCAACACAAAATATGCAATGATTCTAGGAGAAAGAAACCTTTTTTTTCAGATTTTTTCTGAAGAAAGTTAATTTAAAGTGAAAGAATAAATTGTCATTACTTATAAACGCTTGTCTGGTTTTAAGCTAAAAAAAAAAGTAAGCTGTTTTTTCCATAAACGTTTATAAAACACAAACTACAAAGTAGTATAATTTTAAAGTTGTACGGTTTATGTCAGAATCACTCCCAGTTCAGTAGCTGCCCCTAATTTCGATTGTAGGTGTTCGCATGAACTAAGTCCAGGTTGTCTTGCCAGCCTCCTCCTCTGACATTTACGCTTGGACTGTGACAATGCATTTCAATAGCCTATTGTTCTGAACCGCTATCATCTGTGGCGCCCAGTACCTGGATGCTGCGCTTTTTTCACCAAAAAGCAGAAAATGATCACCCATAATCAGACATCATACACCAAGATGTCTTGAACAGGAGCATTTCCAGCCATTAGGTGTAATTACAGTCCTGTATCTGCCTTTATATACCACTGTATTCATATCTAATAAGCCTCTCTGTACCTACTAAGACCACAGTCTCTCGCTGGCCTTTTTATAGGACAACAGCGGTTCAGAGAGCAGTTAAGAAAAACACCCTGAAAAAGTGTATACTTGGCAGAGCTGAAACTGGGGATGAGTGTCTATTAAAGGTTTGGAGCTCGTATGTGCTTGTTATTGATTCGTGCGAAGGCAACAGAACGGGAATATCTCACAAAAATCATCCATGTTTTCCGCTGTTATCATGTCTCTGTGCGGATGTGTAAGTGCAGGTTTGTGAATTTTGAAAATCTCCAGAGAAAATCAACACCCTTTTTAAAAATATACACACACCAGAATAAAAAAAGATTTCTGTAGGGAACACTTTTTGTGTCATAATTTAGGCCCAAAAGCTTTTGTGTGCCAGATGGCAGAAATTTGACAATAGTGTTAGTTGTTTTGTGAAGCATAACATAAAAAAGAAGAAAAAAAAAAAAAAAGGAAACATGCATCTGTGTGATATCAAAAAAATCCTCTGCCTGAGATACAATCGGAGTGCACATCTGGTCATAATCACATTTCAAACATTGGTTATGCAACAATCTGCCTTTAATGTCTGTAGCCCATTGGCAGCACCATTGAAATGAGATAAAGAGATTTGTAGGTATCAACCATGTATGCAAACTGTTTAACTGTGATAAAAACAGGGGGTGCAGTGTTTATTAGGATTTAACATAATTCCATCGAGTGACACATTTTTCAATCACTCCTCCACAATCTGTTTCATGACTGCATACTCCTGTGTGCTAGCACATGTGGTATGTAATATCTGTTGCAATTTGGTGTTTTTATTTTAAGGTTCTTTAGAGACTTAGTCATTTGATAAAAACTCACAACTATAAATTAGATGTTGAAATGTTGGGTCAGGGCGTATTTAGAAATGTGAGACTAGAAACAGTTTTTGTCTGTGAGCTGAAGAACCGGCTGCTGTTGAGCTGAAACGGAAACACTTTCCTACTTCTTCTTGGTTTCAGCTGCTCAGTAGAACAGGGTGAGCTTTTGTTTTTTGTCAAGTTACTTCTTTTATTCATCGGGATGACAGGCTTTTTTAAAATTTCTTTAGGTTATCAAAAATAACACAATATTGAACGGTTGGAGCATTGTTGATGGCTGTAGTTGGTACAAATGAGAATCAGTTCGACAGAATAGTTGACCTTCAGACTATTTTTCAAATGAAGAAAAACATTTTCTCTCACATTGGAATTAAACTTGAAATGAAAAGCTTTAATAAATTTAGCTTGAACTTGCATTCCTCAATATTTTGTCTCTGGGTCTGCTTTGGTAAGTACAATAATAAAGCACCTTGTTCTAAAAAATAACTTAGCAATTCTGCAATGTTGAAATATTGCAGAATTGAACAGATAATATTGCATGTTTCTGCATGGCAAACCATGTAGTAGTCATTTATGGATAATACTAAGTGGATGTCTGGTTTTTCCATAGTTATTTATCGAATAAAAAAAAGCAAGAAATTAGTCCTGAACCAAAAATGTTGCACAATTGCAACCAATTACTATCTACCGGGTGAATTTTCGGTCAGTCTCACCTTCATTTCTACAGATTTTCTCATTATTGATTTTGAAAGGAAAAAAACCTCTGGCAAAAAGCCAGTCAAAGTTAAGGAAGTGATTGTTGTCTAAAAACAACAGACACCTCAACAAAGAAATAGTTGTAAATGATAAATATAGGCATGTTTCCTTGCAAGGACACAGTCTATTCCCATTTCTTTTGGGCAGCTAAATTCACAAAACATGACAAAGAAAACTCTTCCACAGCCTGTTGAGATGTTTTATTTGAGTCACATAGCCATTTGGTAGAGTAATATAGGAAAATAATGAATTAAAGCGACCAAAGTCAAGAAGCATTAATGGAATAGGTATAGCTATGCTTTTAAAAGAAAGCTCAATTAGTGATATAGCAGTATTTTAACTTTCAGAGGCTGTGTTCCCTTTGACCACAGTAGATAACCATGGAAACCAGAGCACTGTGGCCATCAAACTAGGGAATGATTCAGCAGCTGAGGTCTTTTGATCCAAAAAGGAACATAATTAAATTCAGCAGAGTTCTGAGTAACTACTGGTCTATAAGTAAGATGGTTTAAAAGTGAGGCTTTTGGATTCTGACCCAGTAATTATCTGTGCAGCAGTTCAGAGACTTTTAGCTGTAACAGTGTTCAGATTGTTGTTTTCAATTTTGGCGTCATCATCCTGAGAGAGAATCAAGTCTTACTGCCAGCACATCTTTTTTTTACTTTCAACTTTATTTTTTTTCCCCTTATATATCCACAAGCATGTTTTGATTGATATTTGCTTATAAGACAATGCTCTCCTCACACCTTATTTAGTCTCCAACCAGTGCTTTAAGATCATTCTGCCACTTTAAGGGGTGATGGAAAGAGACCCTGATATGAAAAAAGTGGACAAAAAAACTGGGTTATTGTGTCACCATGGAAACTCTCATCCCCACTGTATTTTACTGCATATGCCCAATCATGTTTACTGCCTTTGACTGCTTTCATTTTCATTTCGAAACCATGCAGATTCACAGGAAAACCCTGCAAAGCTTGGCCATTTTCAACAGTTGGCTCACTTCTGAAAACACTGATCAGTTACGGTTCACTCTCCTACATCAATCTGGAAGCTCTCTCCAGTACATGATTTCATTTTAAAACATTACTGGGGTTAAAATATTCTATTCTAGTCAAATGTCTTGCATAAAATAAAAATAAAAAATTAAGAAGGAATGTGAAAATGTATTAGCCAGATAAGATCAGTAAATAAAAAGTGAGTGTCCGTTTGTCAAAACACATAAAGAAAATGTGCTTTGACACATAAAGAATGATGTTGCAAAAATGACAAATTTACTTAATACTCATAAAACAACAGGAGTGTGACATAAATGTATAGAAAGAGGAGAAGCTGCATTGGCTGAGCGGTGGGTTGGCCCATTCCTTTTCGTTTAACCTGTAAGTGGCCCTCACTAGTCTCTCTCTTATCTCTGAATAAAGTGAATCAGTGTGGCTGGCTGAGCAGTCTAAGCGGAGAGCCAGGAGAGCACCTGGCCTTACGCGGCGATCTGATTAGAGGAGGTTGCAGGCCAGGCTGAACCAGACCAGGCCAGAATGTTGCAGCAGCAGGGAATATGTGCTATATGACTCAAAGTGAACAAGATGAGACTAATTCTATTGCACCATTACCTTCTCCTTTTTGACGGAGCAGGGTCAAATCAAAGCGATGCCACAGCACAGACCAGCCTTTTCAAGCCCAGTAACAGAAATGGGGGGGTGACAATAGACACACTACTGTTTTCCTGGTTCAGAACAGGTGAGTACAGTTCTATGAAGCATGTATTTGATAATCCAGGTGTAATTATCTCTGATGCCCCAAACTGGCTTTCAAATTAGACTTCTCTGACATATTTTTCTCAGTGTGAAATTGGGTGAATATTGAAAGTCACAGTAAAAAATTAGGCATTTTGTAGGTTTCTACACACAGATATGAAAGGCAATGAAGAGTTATCTTTTTAATTACCATGATAACTCATTGTTTGAAAATGGAACAGGATTAAAACAAAAGTGAATGATGGTAATATGACATACCTTGTAAAGTAAACGTAAGTATGTGTTTGGCAGTAAATGGTTAGTTTTTATGAAATAAAATACATCTGGGTCTGTTTTTACTCAGCTAAGTCATTCCTTATAATTTACTAATTGCTAATGGTTTGTGAGATTCAGTAAAAATAACTGATGGGGGAAGTGATTTAGTTTGAACAGAATTGTTCATATGCTAACATGCAGTCATTAAATTAACTTCTGTCATTGCAGTGTTTGATCGCCTGTGCTTCAGTTCAGATTCACCTGCATGCAGATTTTTCTGTGATACATGCCTCCAAATTACTGGCGCAAAACTCACCAATTCACAGATTTTTTTTGTCAAGCATTTCAGAACTGTTTGAAACAAGCTAAAAATACCTCTGCAAAGTTGGACTTGACACATTGTTGTCTGCCGTTGCAAAGCAGCCAATCCAGGATTGGCTCTGAGTGGCTGCAGTTAATAACGACAAGGGTATTAAAGTTGTGTTAGAACAACCTATTAAAAAGTAACCAATGTGAAAAGTTTGGCTCCCGTATTCCTTTGAAAGAGAAGAAGTTTGTTCACACCCATCCACTCCAAGCAAATTAAACTTGTTCAGGGTTTCTCCAGTTGAATTGTAATAAAATGTATTAGACATCTTTTTTTTTTGGCGACTTAAGCCCAGCCAGTCATCACTCATATTCAGCCCCAAAATTAATTGTTTTATTCCTATTTTCCTGTTCAAATTTAGTCTTAATGATGAGAACAACACTGGGTTTTATGAGCAATAAAAACTTTACAAACACAGAAATCCTCAACAGATTTTTCACTTTTACTCATTGGTCTCTTATCTCATAAATTAGTTAATGCAACTTACACAACAAGAGCATAATGCACAGCACACTACCTCTTTTTGACTAAACAAAAAGTCACTATTCTTCTTTACTATTTGTGAGAATGATGAGATTTAATACAGCCACTGCAAACAGGAAGATTTCATTTCTTTCGATAATTTAGCAGTTATCATTTGGTGAAACAACCGAGCAAATTCTGTCCCTCCAGGATGTGATGACCCTGAAAATGACTCAAATCCTCTTATATGTCCTCTTTTCTGACACTGACCACATGTGAATATAGTGAGTGAATAAAATTTTATTTATGTAGCTCCTTTTAAAAATCACAAAGTGTTCCAACGTGAACCAATACAACTTCACAAGAATCCTGAGGTCTGAGAACACAACACTGCTTCTAAGCAACACTAGCTGACAAATTGCCAGTGTTGGCTCCAGCTGCACTGTCACATTCTTCTTCAGTGTCTTACCAAATATATTTCTGGGTGACATGATATTAGTTGCTTTGATATTTGGAACTACTTCACCATGCAGATAGCTGGATGGAAAAGCACTGGTCTTTTAAACCTGAACATGCAGAGCCAGACATTAAATGGTGTTGATGGATGTCCTCACAGGAGCAGTCGTCCATCTTCTTACAGGCATTTCTTCTTGGGGATCGGTGTCAAAACCCTGGCTTCTGATGAACAACTTGTTCAGACAGGACTGGAGCTGTGCGTTTTCACTGTTCCCTGTCGCACTGTGATTGAAGTCATTCTCGTTAATGGAATCAAGCCCATTGCTATTAGAATCAAAACAGTCCTAAAATGGAGTTTGTGCTAAATGATACCAGCAAAGCAAAAAACAAAAACGGATTCAGTTGCAGTTAATTCATGATTTTTAAAAATTGAGCTTTTATATTTTCTCATAGAATCAGGTGGATTTGGATAGTTTTTTTGTGTGTTTTGTTTTGAGAAAGTGTTATAAAAACTGTGTCAATTCTTTTTTTTCCTTTTTTTTTAACTTTCAAAGCTGCGTCTTTTCATCGGACATGGGGGAGAATCTGTGGAATTTTAAACACATTTTGTGTTGCAACTACTTATTTTATTTCTATGCAATGCACCATTCAACAGAGTAGATATCCCTGGCTCAGCAGCACCTGGTGAAATATGTACTCTCATGGAAAATATATATGTATTAAATATTAAAATTTCAACTCAGATTCTCAGACTGTAAATAAGATAAGATCTATAACCTTATTTAATGTCCAAATGAGAGCGTGCTATGTATGTTAATTGTAACCCAATTAGACCAAAAAGTTCAATGATTGCAGTGCATGTGCAACTTTTCAACTGTAGAGTGGTGATTCAAAGTGAGAAAACAATGTTTGTATTGTTCTTCTTATCGCTTTTCCTCCGTGGCATGCAGCTGGTTTTATTCTGTGAAGCTAAGAATTCGGAGTTTTGTGTTGTTCCCTGAAGGCGTCAGCTCCTGGGATGTTTCGAGCCTCCTCCTCCTCCCAGTCCCCGCTGCGCTGCTGCCGCTCCGCCGCTGCTGCCTACTGCCCGGGCTGGCTGCTGGCCGCTGGGCCCGGGGATGACGCCACCTCTCGCTCCGCCCCGGCGCAAACTCGCTCCCTGCGTTCATTTCATTCCTGCTCTCATTCCGAACATTCTTCGCATCTCTGTCAGTGCGCGAAGCGATTCACCTACACCTTTCCTGGCTGGCCCAGAAACACTAGAATAACTTGACATAGTATTCAAAATACCCACTAACATTACATTAGCAAAAGAAAGGGACATTTGTAAATGAGATATCAATAACGAGGTAAGTTTCATTTGTAGTTGTAGGTATGCAAACTGGTTGTAGACTTCTGCTCCCGAGGGTTAGTTTAGGTGTCTTAAGAGTGACTGCACAATGTATTAAAATGTTATGTTATGCAGGTATTTAGGAAATATCCCATCTGGTGAAGTAAGGTTTGGTCGTTTGTTTCCTCGGTGGGGATAGATGGCCGCTGTTGCAACAGGGTGCTTCACTTTAAACACTCTGCTGTAGCCCACGGCTTTGACACGGCAGCGAAAATCTTTGACATTTTTCACATTTTTTGAAAAGAAGCCCTGATCCTACGCCCCTTACAAAAGCCTCTGGCGGCGTTTGACCCGTGTCAGGCTGCAGGGAAAACTCGCTTTTGGATTAAGGGCGAATAAAATAAAAATACACAAGAGGAATTGCAGCTTTTTTTTTTTTTTTTTGAGGGACAAGATGACGGTTGAAAACGTTGCTGTTTTCCTCTCCGTAGTTGGCTCGGCCGGGAGTTGTGAGAGCGTTTTCGGACCACCTCGGAGAAAGAAAGAAACACGGCGGGGAGACTTGTTGCTTCAGCTCGGCTGACGGCGCTGTTTTAAAATCGCCATCGAAGTTTTACCCTGTAAGTATGGCTTTTTTTTGGTTTGTTTTGTGTGCGTGTGTGTGTGTGTGTGTGGTTTTTTTTTTTGAACGCTTGCTTGTGATTTATCTCTCTACCTCCCGTGTGTTGCTCTCCATGTTGTTACTTAAAGTAACAAAACCTGCTGTCCTTATTGTTTCGTATCAAAGCTGTCCTGTTTGTCTGAACAGAGCAACTGAGTTTAACATCTTTGCACATTCTGTGACGCTTTTTTTATTTAAATATTCTGAAACCGTAGTAAAAGGGGATCTCTCGAGATTTTCCCTGTTTATTGTTAATGAAAGAAAATTTTATTTAATTTTTCAGCAACTCCCTCCTTTTTTACAACCGACTATTCCTTTTATTGAAGCTATAAAACGCCCTGTGCCGACTTATTTGAACTGAGACCAGACTATATGGAGTTTATAGCGCTTTAATTTGGGGTTTCCTTCACTGTTGTCCTTTTCCTTTCTCTGCTTTGGGAAATGCCTGCTCAGCTAAAACTAGAGTGCCCCCCCTCCCTGTCCAGCTGCAGTCCAGCTCCGTTACACTGATTTCATCCACTCACATTGGACTCTGGGGAAAACTTTTCTCCTTTATAAAGAAATACTTTTAATGGAGCTCAGCTTTTATTAGCTACTCTTTTTGCATTATTACAGTGGTGCAATTATCATTTTTCTGTTTTTGTACCTCATTATTTCTCTGACTTTTGGGAAATGCTTAATATTAAAACAATCTTAGAGGAAAGCAAAAATACACACGTTATCAAATTACAGCACAAATGCATGCATGCAAAATTATGTCTTGCAAAACTATTTTACTCCTTGAGCTTTTTTCACATTATGTCAGCTTACAACCACAAACCTGAATATATTTTGTGTGATAGACCAACTTAAAGTTGTACAAAACTGTGAAGTAGAAGGGAAACAATATGTTTTTCAATATATTTTTTTTTTACAACCAATAAAAGCCCTCCTGAATTGATAATATGTACAACATCTCACTGCCATTACAGCTGCATGTATTTTGCAGTACGTCTCTACCAGCTTTGAAAATCTAGGAATGAATATTTTGCCTATCTTTCTTTACCTTAGCTCAACGTCATTTGGATCGGATGGGGAGCATCTGAGAACAGCAGTCAGATTAGTAATTGTATTTGGGTCTGGACTTTGACTGGGCCATTCCTACACAAATATGCTTTGATCTAAGCTATTTAATTGTGATTTTGATTTATATATTTAGGATCGCTGTCCAGCTGGAAGGGGAACAGTTATATGCGCTACTGTGTATAGGTTTGTTGTACAGAGTACATAAGCTTATGGTTGTGATGTGATAAATAATACTTTTCAATGCTTTACATAATTTTTTTTGCACATGCCCTTTGCCCTTAACTTTACTGGGAAGACTCTAACTCTAGGTAAACTAAAGAACATACATTTTTTTTTTTTTAAGTGGACTCTTTGTGCTTTTTCTGCAACAGTCTAAGAGATGTAACATCAGCGGATAAATCATGCAGATGTACAGACATAAAAACTAGATGCGATTTTGAATATGGGCAAGTAGTTTTTGAGTTCCTACATATTTTTGGACTTCACACTTTACCTGTTCTGCCTTTGCCGCTTTCTGTTCTCAAATTTGGTTTGCTTTAACAAACTGGTCATCAGACCACAGCTGACAGCTCTGATAACCTGATGTGATTCAATCAAGTTGTTTTTATAGATTATTAGTTTAGGTGAAAACGATGCATCAAATCACGCAAAGCTATTTGGTCACTTGGCAGCTCTGTTTTTCAATGCTTCGTTTAGGTTACAAACATGTTTACATGAAAATAGGAACAGTTGCAAAAGACAAACTGATATGCACTGAGTGCAAGGGGTTTCTCTGAACCTGTCAGATTTTTGCAACTTTTTAAAAATCTGATACAGAACACTAAATTCTTGCCATTAGTTTTTGGAAATCAGTTTGATTGCTGTCAGGTGTAACCATAGACATGTCACAGTAAATCATCTTACTAAGAAGAAGGGAAAAAAAAACAATGGCTTTGTTTTATTTTATATTATACAACCAGTGGACCTGTTGGAGAGAAGCCTGCATAACATTTGTACAAGAATAGCTTATTGTGCCTGCATTGGGTGTGGATTTCAACTCAGAAACTTAGACCAAAAGAAGAGCAAAAAACTCTGAAACTTATTTTTTGGTCAACTTTAATGCACTTAAAGCAGGAAACAATGTAGAACACACTCACTGTTATGATGAGAACTAGCCCGCATTTTTCAGTGCATTACAATAAATCAAAATTTTTTAGGCAAATATGCATAAATAAAAGTATACTTAATATATATATTTTGAATTTTGTGTTGGATCATTGTCCATGGAGGCAGATCTAGATACATTTCTGAATGAGAGGGGTTCGAGCTGAGGGATATATATCCTCATTGTTGAGGTTGGCTTTCTTCTCGCTGCGTTGCCAAGGTCAGAGGGCAGAGCTGCACAGTGTAGTCTATCTGTGATGAAGTGTGGACAGAATAATGTGCTTTTGTGAAGCACACAGTGGATTGTGTTACTTCTTGGAGCCAAGTGAGACCTCCTTCTTTCTCTCGTTAAGAACAACATTTTGGTCAGACGTTGTATCAGATAACTATTTTGTAGCACATTTTTTTCAAAGATGTAATTTGCTCTGGAAATTTTGTTTTTTATTTCTGTTTTTATTTTCTTGATATTACAAATAACGTACACAGACTGCAAATCTCGTTGTCTTTGGATACAATATTGACAGAAGACAATTATTAAATTAAAAATATAAAAAGTACACGTGGATCTTTTGATGCACTTCTACTAATTTCGAAACAATTATTAACACTACCGACATGACTAAACATATATTAGAGATTACAATACTCACAAAACTGATAATCATAGAATATTTTTCTTTTAAAAATGTCTGTGTCCGCATGGCTGGCATGAAGCCTGGCTGTGAATAAAAGTCCGTCCTTTCAAAGCTCCTCTCTGATGGAATAGAGGCTGCAGCTATGTGCCCGTGTGCTTTTGCTAATTTCTTCACTTGTTACCACCCTGATAGATCAATGTGAGACCACCAGGTGTGGTCTGGCAGCGAGGATGGAACTGATCTGTGAGCATAGTTTCCACTTTGTTATATTTCTTAAGTAAAACTACAGTGGTAGAGGTAGGTGCAGAATCACTTCAAGTTTTTATTTTGTATGTTTTGTAGGTGATGTGCTGAACAAAAGTGTCCAGAGCAGTGTCATTGCTTGGCACATAACGTCGTACACTAATGGTACCTTTTTGTAGCTTTAGCGTCATTTATTTTTTTTGGAGGATTTCAGAGTCTCTGCCCGTTATAAACTTGATTTGTAACTTCAGACTTAGTCCTTATATAACTATGCTGTAAAACAGTGCCTAAATTGGAACTGAAATAATGCTCAATATTATTCTCATGAAAGAGCTTGTCTGTGTTCGTTTGAATAATGATACAGTTATTAAATGTGTGATCGGATGGGGTGCTGGTGGCTGAATCACATCAAAACATCAGTTTTCCCCTGTCATGGTAGAAGAGCTGCTCTCCTGCAGGCGTCCAGAATGTGTGTGCCCTGAGGTAAACTTGATCTAGAAAGGGAATTTCAGAGTACGCGCTGCTGCTCAATAGTTTCAGCAGGGACTGCTGAGGCCCATGGAGAGTGGTCCTTAAAAGGAAAAACTGGCTCAGAGCCACTGACGTCATCTAAGTAAATCTGCTCCAGTAATGCTGCCATAAAATGAACGCCAGCTACTACATGCACTTTGACCTTGTCAACCTCCTCAGTTGGATTACTACTCACCTATTTTGCTCATTGTGCTTATTGTGTAGAACATCATATTTAGGAATACTAAAACAGAAATAGAATTTAAAAATTCACACACCTGTGTCTCTGCATAAAGTCAGAACTACATTCACACAAATGCTACAAACATATAAAATATCATAAACTAACTATAACTTTATATAAGTACTATAAGATAGACCAACTCATTACACCAGGTACAATGAATACGGCAGATAAACGGCACACAATATTAGCATTCAGTCTTATCTTCAGATGATAATAATTTATGCTCTAATGAACCGACTGATTCACACATCAAAAATCACATTCCAAACTATCCTCCGCTGCAGATTAGATTTGGGTGTTTTCACAAATAATCATAATTATTATTGCTGTAATTTCCCCCACAATTATAAACAATACAACATTTTGCCATTCATAGTTAGAGAAATATGCTTTCATTCACAGTGGGAATAATCTTTAAAACAGATGTATATAGGAACCTGCAGCTAGTTTTTCTCTTTAATTGTTGAATTAAAATAAAAGGAAGAAGGGTGATTATGAATTTGTAGGTGTCCCTTTTTTAATTTAATTTTAGTGAAATTGGCCAAAATTAGAAATGCAGGTCAAACCTCAAAGAATATTGGAAATCGTTCTTGGCTCACCAAACCTTAATTGGTGCATCGCTAATAGAAAGCCGTATATAAGTAGGCAATTGTTGGTGTTTTTAGTTTCACTGTTCATGGGCGTCTTAAATTTACCAACTTTCTTGTGTTGCTTTAAATAAATCATCAAATGACTGATCCACCCTTATTGTTTGAAGTCAACCCGCTGTAACCCGCTTTGCACTGTTTACAATGTGGTAACTTTAATCATTTGTTGCGTACAAGAGAATTTCAGCTCCATGATCCCTCATTTGGTCTCTAGTGTTTCAAAACCTTTTAAATGATAGATATGTGCTTCCCCTTCTGTTATTACACAGTTTTTTAAGAAGACAAATAAATGAGCTTCCTCCTCATCACACACACAAAAAACAATATGTACTCCATGAATCATCTTATGAGTCAGTTTCTGAAACCACTACAAACTATTCTAGCTTTTAGCCGCAATGAAAGCAGGAAATCTGGGCTTCAACAACTTACTTTCTAAGTGCTGACCAGAGAGGCAGCAGCGATGCTCAGCTTCTTCAGAGTGAAAGGAAAAAAAAGGCAGCCAGTTGCTTCATTTATGGAAACTGTGAATTTTTTTGTGGCTTGTGTCTATGAATAATCTTTGTCGCACAACGGCTATCCTCCCAAGTCACTGCTTGGGTCAAATTTTTGCACGAGATTTTATCAGTGACAGCTGTTCTGTTATCATGGCTAACACAGATCAGAGAGGTTCTTTTGTGCCCAGAAGTTGTCCTAGGTCCAGTGAAAGGCACAGATAGAGATACATGAAGGCTTCTAAAAAAGAATATGATGACTTTGTCTGGTTTATTAGTTTGTGGTCTGTTCCAGCACTCTGCAGCTGGGAGCTGCCATCCAACATCCAAATCTTCTTTTTTACTGTTTGGTTTGGCAAATTGGCTAATATTTTTAAACATTTCAACACGGGTCTTAGATTTATACTGTCAGCATTATAATTTTTCTATGACATCTAGGGCAAATATATAGTCTTAAAAGTACAAATTTTCAACATTTTAAGCATACTACTTTCCTCTTAAAAAAATAAGTTAAAATATCTCTAAATGCTACCTTCTTTTATCTAAACCAGTCACTGGTTTATTATTGGCATATTGTTAAATAAAAAGTACTCTTTTTTATTAACTTTCAGGAACTTTCTCATTTGATCTTCTGTGATTAGTCAAATATTAGGATCCTAATGTTGTGTAATCTTGCAAACAGGAATAAACATAACCTGAGGTATTCCAACATGTCTGATCATGTTGCAAAATCAGCTCAGACTAAGGAAATGAGACAATAACAAATAATAAAGACTTAAGTTTAGTACGTTTTTTTTAAAAGTAAAAATGTAGTGGCAGAAAACAGAACAAATCTCTAAAGTCTTATTTATTGTGTCATTAGGAAAAAGTGAGATACCTTGTCTGAATAATAGGTAAAGCAGCACCAGTCAGGTTTTTCCTGGTTAATACCAGTTTAGTTTTCAGGTTACACATAGTAAATGTGCCTCAAAGCACCTGTTGTTAATTTAGCCATAAAAATAATGTGAGCCTTTAATTTTAACACAGTCACTGAATTTAGGAAAAAAAACCTAAAATATTTAAGAGAAAATTCTCAGACTCCAATCTCTAGCCAATCAATTGCTGCATCCATATCCATTACTCTATTACTACTGATGATCTTCGGAAAATTCTTGAGGAAAATTATATTTTATTGCACCCACTGGTGTCCCTGTCTCAGCCACAGAATAAACAATTAGTTTGTGCTTAAACTGAATTTCGTAAAATTCAAAATACTAATCAAAATCTTAATTACACAACTTACAGCAGAAGAGTTTGTAGTATGGAGGAAGAAAACAACAACTTGGCTTATGGAAAATAATAACAAAAGAAAGATACAAGGGGATAAATGATGGTTATAGAAGCAGAAAGAACGAGGAGAAAGGCAGCAACAAATGCAAATGGTGGCCTTCACGCTCATCACTATGATTTGTTTTTGTCGTGCCTGTCCGCACGCGGCCTGAACGAGCCAGCAGCCAGCCCTCGGCCTGCTTTGCTCTCATAACTGTCAGGAGATCCTTTATCTGACAGACCTTTATTTACAGCTTTAATTTCCTGAGCTTTATGTGTTCCGCTCACACTCCACGCCACTGTGACATGGACTCACGCCGCCTGGAATGCACTGCACATTTTTGATAGGCAAATGCCCCCTGAGCTATCATTCCATTTATGTTTGAATAGTAAATTGTCCCTTTTTTTATAGTCTAATATTACTGGCAGAGCAGCTCTCTGTCTTCAAAGAGGAAGATTTTGTCATTGCGGATTTATAGTCAATTTTTCTGTTGTTGTTCAGCGTTAAAGACTTACTTACACCTGGTTGCTGGACTGCTAGTGTCTCTCTCTGTTGTCTACATCTTGTTGTTATCGTTCCTTAGACTGAGACAGGTAGAGGGCTGCTTTGACAGAACCTGTAAATCAATCTAAAACAAAGATTGATCCTGTGGAGCCTGATGGTTGCTGGGTAGTTGGATACAGGCCTCATGTTTGAGAAAGATGATATCAGACAGACTCCTGGCACTTACGCCTGCCAGTTCAAAGAGGCATGAAATAAGCACCAGGCTGTTGTCAATAACAAAGGCGGCATAAGTCAGCTTTCTAGCATCTGCTGGACTTTTAGGCATTATTTGCAAAACTATTTTAAGGAATCTCTAGTACAGAGGAAAGTGTTAGTGCAGCGTCTTTATTGGGATTGTTTGTGATCACACAATATACACTTTTTTTTAAAAAAAACTTCTTTGAAAAATGTTTTTTGCTTTATATTGTCTGTGCGTGATTTGAATCGGTATTCAACAGTTGTTGGATGCCTCAACTTTCATTTCGTAAGAATTTAGAGAATTTTGCTCTTTACTTTATTTGTCCAGTGAACCGCATCTGAAGGTCCTCAAAGATCTACGGTACTATAAAAGGTTGCATTCCATACACATGCGATTCTCAAGGTAATTCATTTGTTTTTGTTTTTTTTCTTTTTCAGTGGTAAAAAGTGAAATTGTAACACTTTGTCACTGTTAATGTTCATAGTTAGTTACTTTCATGAAAGGGGAATAAATCTGACATTGCTGTCATAATTATGCAGAGGCCAGGATATGTCTTTACAACATGTTAAAAATGTCGAGTTTTGAAATCACACGGTAATTACAGTTTTGCACATTGTGGCCTTAGCTTGTGTGGGCCATTATGGGGTGCACAAAAGTCATTCACAGAATCATTATTGCACCCTCTGAGATAACGGCACAAAAGAACTCCACATGGAAAATTACATTTGAGACCTCTCATCTGCTATTTCATTACCCTGATCTGTCTGATGGGTGAAATGGCTTCTCTTAATTTAAGGAGCTGGATTCCAGCTTGGTGAGTGGTTTATGTAATCTCACAGTAAGTGTAATTTCCTATAATTCCATGTCACACCTACTACTCTGCTTAGCTACCGCATTCAGCTCTCACATTGCGTGCCGACTTTTGCCACCACATCTTACAAATAAGGCCATTTCTATGGTGTGCAGCCTGCAAAGACAGAAGTATGCAATTATTTTTTAAGCTGCAAGTGTTTCCATGGGTGACATTCATACCTTCCTTTGATAGACATAATTAGCCTGCAGATTCTGCAGCACTAAGAGACCGTTCCTATTGAAAATTGCTAGGTTATTCACATGTTTAACACTGCAGAAGCATCTTGTTGGTGCAGATGCTTCAAATTTAGTTAATGGAGAAGAAAAAATATATGTTGTGGGCATTTTTTGCCTATATTGTGTCTAAGTTTAGACAACAAATCAACAAACATTACCTTACGGGTAAACAAAGCAGCCAACTATGTAACATGTTGTTGATCACATCCATGTAGTTTTTTTTAGCTCTTAGTTTATTGTAAGAAATGTGTTTTATACAATCCCATACCAGTAATAGATGTTTCATTAATTGGAAACAATTCAAAATGTTGGTTTTACTCTTCTGAAACCATTAAGACTCACTCGGTGATCATGCTGTGAGTCATGTTGTGAATGTGGTTATCAGTTGATACTGCATTGAGCTGTTATAGTGTTTAACTTATGTCGTAGCAGACTACTGACCTAGGAGAAAAACAGGAACTGCAAAGTGAACCTGCAGCTTATATCCCGCTGTTTATAGTTGATAAGTTTCAGTACTAAAAAAAAAAAGTGGCTAAAACAGAAGACATCTTCTTCAAATAAACATTTGACTTGTTACATTTCCATTGATGCAAGGGCAAAAGCCATACAAAACTTCAAAATGGCTTCTTTTTAAAAAAAATTCAACAGTGAATTTGAGACATTGGAATTGATTATATCCATTTAAAACTATTTTTCAGCAAGTTGGGATTTAAAAGTTGTATTACTAAAAAGGACAGATTTTATTGCACTCATAAAAGTAAACATACAGCAAAAAGAAGCAAAAACTGCATGCTCAGTTGAGTGATTTGGCCATTTTCCTTTACCTTGCACCTCTTTCAGAAATATGTATGTGTTGTCAAAACATTTGTATTAATTTTTAATCCCTCCAAAACCTCTCACATATAATTCACATGTTCCCAGAAAGCCATTCAAATTTTTAGGAATGCGTTAAAGTGTTTCCACCTTACCTGTACAAGGCTAATTGCTATTTTTCAAGATATTCAAGTGAAGTATTCAAGTATTTCAAATTCAAATATGCAATGACTGTTTTAAACATTTCAAAATCCAAGGTGAACATGAGCGTTTAGCTGTATGTCTCTTGCACTTCTTCAGTGGACTGGTAGTCTGAAGTGACTCTCCTTACCTGCTTTTTTGTTTATAGAAAGCAAAGCTATTCCATGTGAGAATAACAGTACAATACATTAAACTTACCATTGACATAGGATATGAAACTTAGTTTTTCCTTAGTTAAGGTGGAAAATCTTTTTCCAAAAAGTTTTTCTCAGCACCTAAATCATATTTTTTTAGTGCATACAAACTTCCTTTTTTAATTCAGACTTTGCTCTAAAATGGAAGCTGGATTTGATTAGAAGCTCAGTTCATGATTTTTTTTTTTTGGATGAAAGGCAGAGATCTAGAAAAAGTCCCTGGCTTTTAGTGGTTGAAATGGGAATGTTTCCCCTCCCTCATCAGTTTGTTAGTTCTGCAGCGTCAGCAGACACCACACAAAAACGGAATTCAGTAAAAGCTCCCTCTGCTCTCTGGGAGGTTTTTTTTCCCCTCAACAGCTTGCTCCCATCCCCCCTGCCCCCTCATCCACTGACATGTTGGAAGAAACATATGCTACTATTCCTGCTTCCTGACAGTTTGCACTGCTTCAGTGGGATCTTGCTTTGGGAGGAAGCAGTTGCCTGGAAAACAGGGAAGATTAAGAACTGAAACTGATATCAGTGCATTGATATCAAATGGACTAAATCTAAGTATTTTTTAAAAGGCAGTAACTGGTTGACAGCCAGAGCAGTAATATTTTTAATGAAGTCTTTCTTATGCATTATACAATTTGTGGTGATAAAATCAGAACACAATGTAATAACATTGTGAGATTTTCCTAGATGTTAAAAGCTAAATCATTGAGTCTCTGCACTCCAGATGTTTAACTGAGCTCACAGCCCAATATGCAATCTTCTATGTTGTATGTTTAGCTGAAAAAATAGATGAGAAGGCCAAATAACATTTCAGTTTGCACAGTCTGAATGAAGTCGAAACAAATATAGCAAAGACTGCTACATTGATTTGGAAATTGCAGTGGTAACGAGTGTGGATGATGCAGCCAGTAATCCCTTGAGTTATTGGTCAATTAGTACTAAATTAATTCATTAACACCTAAGAACTTGTTACCTGGAGTAGGTTTAGAAAACTTGCCTTCTAGGAAATGACATTTTTCTTCATTTATGCCAAAGGCCTGTATTTTTGAAAAGTTAGTACCATTTATTTATTCATACATAATCCAATCTGGGTTAAAGCAATGGTTTCTGGAGTGAAAGTCTGGGCCCCACTCTGATTTATGAAATACACATAGCATGGTTCCTATATGCTTTTAAAGCAATGATGGTATATTAAATCATACCAATTCAGAGCAAATTTCATCTCAGCACACATTGATAAATATGTAATCAAATCAGTCTAAGATATTTAAATTACCATATATAGGCAGATTTGCGTTTATTACATACATTTCAAATTTTTTAAATGTCTTTCTGTAACTGGTGGCCTTTAATTGCAGCAGATCAGACAGGAAATGGGTAGAAATGGCCAGTTAAACCATATACAGAAGACTAATAGCCTCTGTATACAGGGTGGCTGCTCTACATACATTCCAGTTTGATCCTAATTATATGACAATGCAGTCAAATTCAGTTTATAATGCAGTTGACAAAAGTCAATGACTTGCTAAGATCCTAGAATCCGAGTATTTCCGCAGATGTCAGGACTGTGTCTTGTGCTGGAAATCTGAGGTAAGAGTACAGTTCCCTGTGGTGCTCCTGTGCTGCTAACCACTTGCCCAGACACAGGACCGTTTAGACCCTTTAGTGTGGTATGTTTGCCAGGTGATTTTAAGGCCTCTACCTGCAACTTCTCGAGGTTTTGAAAATGCAAATCAGGTTGAATTGCGTTAAATACACTGGAGAAATCAAACAACATGATCCTCACTGTGCTCCCTGCTTTCTCAAAATGGCATTGGATTTATTGAAGTAGGTGTGTGATTGCATCTTTAATTCTAACTCCATGGCAATAAAACTGCAGAGGCTCCTGATATGTGCCTGTTTGCTTACTCAAGTGGGCCAACAGGAGTCTCTACAGCAGGGGTGGCCAACCCTGGTCCTCGAGAGCCGGTGTCCTGCAACTCTTAGATATCTCCCTGGTCCAACACACTTGAA
>CAEFZY010029894.1:0-21780 GCA_903066815.1 Brachyrhaphis roseni
ACTTCAGCACCAGTAAGTATTTGGTTATATCTGTTTTCTTAATCTGAGATGGACTGGTGATCTGTCCAGGGTCCATCACAGCAGCCCTCATGACCCACTATAGTGATACGCCTTAGTGTATGATAATTAATGGATGGATAAATGTGTTCTTAATGTACATTTGTCTCCAAATTATTGATTTGATTCATGTTTTATGACTTTTCTTTGAGGTAGATAGGGTGTAAGGATAGATAAATACATCTCCATAATGATTCCTTATTGCTTATTTTAGATTGTTTGTTACTAATATAATTTTAAATAAAGATTTAAAAATAAAAAAGGGACATACCACGTGACATGACACGTTTTGTAGACGTTACTTCTTAATTTGTATTTTTAATGTTAAAATTATTCTTGGGTGTTTTGAAAGGCGTTGTACAATAAAATACGTTATTATTATTATAACACGGCTGGTACAGGAAATAGTGTCACTAGCGCCCCCTTCATTTCCGGAATGCAATAGTGCCTTGTCCATATAAGGTATGAGACTGACGGAAAGGTCATTCTGCAGGCTGCAGCGAGGTGTACTTGAGAAAATTGGGTAATTGACATTATTTCCACTATTTCTTTGTTCTACAAAGATTTATCAGTCTAGCACAGCAGAAACAAACCTAAAGCTGTTGGAAGAGTAAAATTCTAGCCTGAAGAGTAAAAATATAAGGGATCAGATCAGAGAGCTAATAGGAATCCAAGAAGAAGAGAATTTCTGAAGAATTTTAGTTTTTTAGGAAGGAAATCAAAACTCAAAGATTACTGTCTGCCCTAACAAGCACTGGACTCTGAATACACTAAAACATCAAATGTCTTTATTGTCAAATCAGTCGATGACAAAAGAAAACAGCCACTGATAGTCAACATATACCAGGATTTGCTACAAATACTTTTAATAACTAAAAAATATTAGTTAAATACGATTTAATTGACTCTCCTGTTACTAAAAATGAGTTTGACAAAAACCTTGTGACAATATATCATTTATTATTTTTTTAAGCAGGTCGTTCTGAGTGACAAGGCTGTCACAGTTTCACCAGCAGATGTCACTAGTGAGAAATGAATGAACCACCGAGGTATGTACCTTTGGGCAAAGCAATGGGCCGGGAAGCTTCATTGCTTCATGAGGCTTCATTTGCCCATCACTACTAACGAGGCTAACGAGGTAGCTCAAAGTGCTCGGCAGAAAACTGAAGTTCTGTCTTTTTTCTCACTTCACTACTTCCAACTTAGAAGTTGGATGATAAACAATAATTGCATTTGCAAAAGGGTTCGTTTCAAGTTCGTATCTAGTATTTTTTCCGATCTAAACAACACAGACTCTCACGCTGCACAACTTAGCAGTCTCCTCCTCATGTCGGATCTCTCCTGCACACGCAAACAATTCCAAGTACACCCCTCTCCAAAAGAAGGGCAGAACCTGTAGCGCCAGTCTGGATTCTGATTGGTTGATACGCACTTGAAACTAAACTTCCTATTGGCTAGGTAGACTACCTAGCTTCGCTAACTTCTGTTTCTTAAAGAGGCATCCCCATTTTATGTGGGTAATAGGTTGGCTGCAATGTGGACTGGTACACTTCACAAAACACAGTGGAACACAAACAAATGTAAATGCTGTACCTACACCACTACTTTCTGTCTAAAGAAATTGGCCAAAAATCCAGCCAACTTACATAAAAACCTTGTGGAAGGATAAACACAATGCTTACCCCACGTCATACAGTTTAAAACATAGTTATGCCAAGTATTGAGGACATGAATGTATACTTCACTCACTCTTTATTCTGGCCTTTGCCAAATATAAATCATGTTGGTAACCCTAACTCGCGTGAACAGGGGGAATAGCTGTGTATTTCTGCATAATGTACATTAATAGTGTGACAAAGTGTTTGTATGTCATCATTTTGGTTTAGCTATCACTCACCATATATTGGTGAGGGTCAGAAGTACGATATTATCTTGTAAAAGATCTTAGTTTTGTCTTTCAGAAATGTTTTTATGTAAATGTGGATTGTTGTGTTTTATTACATGAAATAACAGAAAATGGTGTTATTTAATCTGAAAGTTATGTTCTTGAGAATACATCATCAGGTCACCTTCTATAAGACAATTAAGGTTGCATTCACACCAGTCTTGTTTGGTCCACTTCATTCAAACTCTAGTTTGGTGCTTAGATAGTCCAGTTCATTTGGAAAGATGCAAAACATAATCAAACTCTAAAGCAGACCAAAAAGGTGAATTCTGGTCCATATAAAAATCTATGTCTCGACATGGTTGAAATACACTCCGCAATTCAAATGCATATGTGACTGCAAGAGGGCCACAGACCACTTCAAAAGCAGGAAGCGCAAATAATTGTGAGTAAATACAACCAAAGCAAAGACTCCCTTGTCTAACGCTAGAGGGAGAAATGGCTTGTGGTCTTTTGCCAAAAACAAAAGAGAAATCTTACAATGGCTATAATCTAACGCAGCTCCATTTTTCTTTATATTTTGTGAAGTAAAAAGTTGTAGTCACTGTTGTAGCAGACCCTTTCAGTACTTGAATGTACTTCTGCACTATTGTACATTTTTGTTTAATGTAATCTGATATTACTTATCATGTTAAAGTATGTCCAGAAAAAAAAGAAGAATAAAGTAAGTCGAAAGTAAATCATCCTTTATTCTGAAACCAGAAAATAAGTTGTGGGTCACTACTTAAAAATGGAAACAATACACTCACTTTTTATTTTTTATCAATACATACATACATAGTCATAGTAATTATAAATGTTTATGATTACCATATATCAAGCTTACTTATATAGCACATCTACAAACAACAATAGCTGACCAAGGTGCTTTACACTGTAAGAAATCAAAAACTCAAGCAAAATATCAATAAAAATGCCCCCCAAAATTTTATGTACAGAGATGTGCTGCTTAAGTAGAACGGCAAGCCACAAAAATGTCACAAAAAATGAGCAGATACTTAAAGTATCAACGGTTTGAGCATATGGGTGACCCATATACCTTATGGGTCACCACAGAAAAAGCTCTGTTGCCTCTGTTTTTCACTCTGAATCTGGGGTTTTGTATAAGCAGTTGACCAGTGGATAGAAGAGCTCTGTCTGGATTATGAGAGTGAAGCAGAATTAATAAAAAACAGCCGCTAAATGAAAACTTTTTATCATACTTTCTGACAGTAGTTTTATTAGTTATCACACAGACTTTCCTATTCAGACTTTAACTTGTGCATATACATCTTCCTCAGTATACGACTGTTTCTTCTTTGTTCCTCGTGCGCTTTTTCTTCCAGAGAATTGCAAAGCAGCATAGTCCAGATTCTGGTTATTGTTGTCCTTTACAGAAAACAAATAGATCAATATAGTCACGTTGCTACATGAATTTGTTGAAAATTATTTAAATTAATCTTTACTTACAGTGTATTCTCCTGGTTCAGTCATGTTATCATGTGTGCTTTCTGTCCCTAAATATAAAGAAAATCAGTAATATGATGCATTCAACACAGAAGATATACTGAGTTTTGAACTTGAAATAAAACATTTTTAAAATTAAATTGTTTGAAAAAGTGTAAGAAAATGAATTCTTAAATCTTTTATATTTTCTGCTGAGTATGTTAAAGAGTTTAAAACAGATGAAAAAGATATTAAACTAATGGATTTAGTAATGTTATATATTGGTTTAATTATTTCTTTTCTTAACTAATCAGGTACAACATTGCAAATTTACCTGCTTACACAATTTGGTAAAATATTTTTCAGAGTATAATGCACCATTAATTGACAGTTCAAGGTTTGGGAACCTCTTGTAGAGTTGGACCAAGCTATATATATCAATCTGCGTGTGTGTGTATGTATAGCTAATTTATATATATAAACTAGTTAAGAAATAATTTCTTAACTATTTAATCTTATATTTAAGTTATACTTGAAAAACCCAAGCAAGTTGAATGTTCTAGTTATTCAGTTTGAGTAATAATGGCTATGAAGATATTTTACCTATTCAAATTCAATAAACAAAACTTACCTTTAACTTGTTTGCGTGCTGCCTTTGAGGATCGGTAGTAGATCAAAATAACATTTACAATGACCGAAATGACCAAACATGTTATTATTATCACCAGCGTATTATTTTGTGGGTCTTTTGTTTGTGCTATATAAAAAAGACAAACATACTGTCACTTTTAAAAAATACTCTTTTACTAATACTTTCTACTACTTTATTAGCAGATATTTTTTCTATTCTAAAATCATACCAAGTTGTTGATTCTGTTTTGCTCCAGTTCCAAGGAAAATCTCTCCGCATGAGGCCACACCACAGTAATATTTCCCAGTATCAGACGCTCTGATGTTCTTGGAGAACATGCACCTCCTCTGAAAATCGGATTTCTTTTGACATTTATCATTTCTGTCTCCATGAACATAGATGACATTTGGATGAGATTGATCTGATTTGACTTTGAACCAAAACACATTGATGTCTTCTGGACACGCATTGTGGTTAAAATCAGACATCACTGAACACTGAAGAGTCAAAGAGTTGCTTTCGTGATCTGGAGCTGATGCTTTTGCCTCTTGCACAATTTGGTACTTTGGTATATTTTCAGAGTTTCCTGAAGCATAGAACACAGATTTTGTTAATTCTAACTATTCTGACATATTACAGACATTTATTGAGATGTTGGTTTGTTATTTAATAATGCTAGTTAAGACAATATCATAATGCTCTCTGTAGGAAATTTTTTTTAAACCAAAGACAGATGCTCTTATGAGGTCTATGAAGCTACGAAAAATACATTTTTTAAAACATCTTGACAATATATTTTCAACATTTTCTCATGTTTGACATAGTAAAAATAAATATTTGAACACAGAGTCCAGCTTTCAGCAGTTATTTTAACTTTACCTGTTAATAACAAATAGGTCCCATGCCAAGAATTCTCTGTCCATTCAATAATCGCGCAGTGATACATTCCTTCATCTTCTTGAACTGTTCTTAGAATTGTCAGGCTGCTGATGTCGTAATTTTTTGATGCATGCACTCTTGAGGCAGAAAATTCTGGCCCATAAGCAGGTTCTGCATGCTTTCGCAGCTTTACAATTAATCTCAGCGTCTGTCCTGCATTCTGTTTGTACCAGTGAAGCTCATTATTGTTCAGCTTTTCAGCAGGAACCGAACATGTAAAAGTTGCTGGGTCACCTAGAGGAACTGTGGTCACTGGTACCAAGGTATCTACATCGTATTTAAAAAAAAGAACAGCATGATAAACAAGGGAGTCACAAAAAGCCACAAGTGGAGAGTAAGGTAATAGGGCAACTGAAAACCCAAACAGGTACAAATGAAACAGCACATATTTATCAAAGTATAAGAACTTACATCCTTGATGAAGAAGAAGCAGTACAACCAATAACTCAATCATCCTGACAATGTCTTCATAGGAGCAATTTTTCATATTTAAGTTACAGAAGGAGGTCATATGTTCCTTAGAGAGATCTGATTGGTTATCTCAAAATATACAATGATAGAGCATTTCCTGCCCCAGTGGTCTCCCCCCCCTCCTTTAAGGTGTGTTGTCCCAAATTCTTGCAATGTAATGATGAAGTTTCAAGTAATTCTAACAGCATGTTATAAATACAAGAATTTTCTTTTTAAGACATCGCCAGGTAATTAAAGTCACTACTTAAATCTGGACCCCATATGCAGTCAATTAATAGAGATGGCAGTCATTGCATTCCAATCAATACTCTGTAATAAGGGGTAATACCTCCACTTTTCAGTTCCTGGACTAGAGAAACTGTCTTAGTGTAGCTCATTTAATTACTTTTTCAAGATTTTAGTTAGAAAAGTTTGACTTTTTCCTTTTAATAAGAACCTATGAGTGGCATTAGAAAAACTATTTGGTCTTGTCAAATGTGAAAGTATTTATCATGTAAAATGTAGGCTGCTTGGTCATTTTTTATTTTTTAAGAACGATATTGAAATTTTTTTTTTTCTCTGAAAGACTGTCGAGTTGTAGCAAGATTGTTGCTTAAAGTTGCTTCCAACTATTGATTCTGTGATTGGAGCCTCTGATAGAGCTGACAAGATCTTCTCTACAGATGCTGCTGTGCTTAGTGTTAATGCTTCTGCTTTGTTTTCAACCACCTCTTACTGCTTTCAGTTCAATTCAGTCTGTTGGTATCGGACAAGTAATTGTTTGTTAGGAACAACTATATGCACGACTGTACTGATCACATTTTAAAATGCTACAAAATCTGAAGTCCTGATGTCGGATGATTTTACCGACCCAAACAAGTATTTTAAGTTTATCTTCTTTCAGTATCTTTGAATATTAATCTTTTAAAACAACAACAAGGTCTAACTGATTGTCCAGTACCATGGACAGTGCCATCCCAGAAGTTGGCTTAAAATACACTGGAAGACAGCTGATATTAACAGTTAACAGCAAATCTCTAGACTTAGACAAACTTAGACTTTGTGACAAACAAACTTTGAAATTACTACTGAAATCAGCACATCTCGTTAATTTTCACTTTAAATTGCAAGGCTTATGTAAAGCATATGCTTGTCTTTTTTTTTTTTTTTTGTCAGTCTGCCTTCAACTGTTAAAAAAAAAAAAACATGACCCCCGGCCCCAGTTGTCACCCTGGTTTCACTTCAGCTCTTGTACATCTTGATATGTGAAAGAGGTAACCTGGAAAAAAGAAGCCACACACGCAGAGACTTGAACTTCGTACCTGAGTTTGACACAAGAAAAGGAAGTACTTGCTTCTGAAGCCCGCTCATTGATTCAAATAAGTTCTCTTTTGATGTCAAATGTAATTTGACGTCTTGAAAAAGATGATAAATCTTTGGTGGTGGTAAGAGATCATGGGACCAGTGTGATTTCAGATTCTTTATTTGAGATTGAGGGAACAAAGCTTAATTGTTTGCAGCTGACAACCTTTACTTAAGCAATATGCGTATGACGTAGGGGGAATTTCCCAAGCAAAAGTCCCTGAAGGACTGTGCTCTATGTCCGGATCCTCATGCAGGCCTTTTGAATGCACTCAGTCATTTAACAATAGCAGACAAGTTGTTTTTTATCATCCTTTACATGAGATGCTGCTGGTCAGTTTATTTTTCAGATCAGAGAGAATCTAAGGATTCTGTGGTGCCTCTCCTTCTTAGTGATGAACCTTTGAGTTGCTTCAACACATATAAGTCATGGAACCAAAGTGGAAAACGGAGGATGTAAAAAATATTTCATCCTGTATCCCTTGTGACATAACCGGATAATTTGGCACTTTCAAATATTAATAAAGTCACCTATTGGCTTTTGCTTTAATTAAGCAACATTTTACACATGAACCTCTGCACTGTATGAACAGTTATTAGGCATGTCTCATTTTTGAGATTTATGTTTATTGATAACCAATTCCAGTTCTATAGTTAATCCAAAATGTTAATGAGCCTCAAACATGAATGTTTAAGAAAGGAAAATGGATGTTTCAGTCTTCTGAGAAAAATATCTGTATGTTCAGAATTTTTGAGAAGCTATTATTGCACAGAATTATTAAATAACAAAGTTAAAACCACACATTTTTCTATCTCACTTTTTGATTATTTTAGAACTAGAAACAAAAGTCTCAAAACTTTCCAATAAGTATTTGACATTTTTAGCAAAAATCAGTGACCAATATTGCCACCCTCCTTTTCACCAACACCGATAAGCTTTCCATTCATGTCAGTTTCTCGTTCTGTTAACATCAACTTTTTGTGCAGCAGCAACCACATCCTCCCAGACAGTTTAGAGGTCGACTGTTTTCCTTCACTATAAATATCCTGCTTCAGAACTGCCCACAAGTTCTCAATTGGGTTCAGGTCAGGTCAGTAAGGGAGCCTTTACTAGCAAGCCATGCAGATGAATACTTAGACACCTGTGATGGAACATTTTCATCCAAAACAATCATTGTCTGCTTGGAAGATGCAAACTTCTTCTTCTACCACTACTTGAAGATAGTGCCTTCTGAAAACTGGCAGTAAGTTTAAGATTTGACTTCAAACCAGTCTTCAATCTGAAAAAGTTCAACCAGGTCATTTTTAATATTACCAGCCCATACCAGCACCCCACCTCCACCTTGCTTCTGTCTGACTCCAAGCTCTGTTCCCGTTGATCCAGCCACAGGCCCGTTCATCTGATCCAGTAAGAATCATTCTCATTTCATCCATAAAATCCTTTGAAAAATTTGTCTTCAGATATATCTTGGTTCAGACGCATCAGCTTAAGTGTTATGTGCGGTAGTGGTCACGTTTCAGCCTTTCTTACCTGGCAATGTCTCTGGGGACTGAAGATCTTGCACTTCTAGGTACTCCAGGTAGGTTGTAGTTATGGAATATGATGGAACTGGAGGATAATATGCTCCTGGACGCTTCATGCTTCAAACTTCTCAAATCCTTTGGAGTTAATTTGTGTCTTTTTTTCGCAACACTGTTCTTGCAACCCTGTAGACTATTTGCCACAAAACGTGTGATAGTTCTGTGATCATGCAATTTCAAAAGTGACACATCCGTCTGAGATAATTTTGGTAATTGTTAACTTTTCAGAATCAGTTAAATGTCATTTTTGCATAATTTTGCATAAATAACAGAGGCTGTCAAATAATTATGCACACCTTGATATAAAATGTTGACCTCCCTAGGCCACATGCTCCGTCATTCACAGATACACTTCACCTGCTCTGCTTAAATCCATTAAGCTTGGGGTTAGAAAATACCCCTAAAGATATGGCAGAAATACTCACTTGCCTAGTAAAGTGAGTATTTACTAGGCAAGCTAAAACACAGTGTATTTCAGCTTGATTGCATCAGGTTACAATGATATTTTCACATTTTCCAAAGGAGTGTTCTACCATTTTCCATGTGTTTTTCTTAAGAAAATAGTTTCAAGATCAAAACCTTGATCACAAATCTTATCAGTTCCTAAATGTTCTTTTTTTATATATGAAAGCATTTATTGAAAGACAAATACAAAACAAATACATAACACAGTTTGTAAATTTTTGCTCGCATTAATTTGTTATTTTTAGAAAAATTATTTTGGTGACAAAAGAATTTAGAATAGCAAAGAAAGACAGAAATGACATGAAGACCTGGACAAAAGTTTGAAAAAAGAACATTACATTTCAAGTATCCTCCAGGTAGCTCTATTAATAGAAGAAAAAAAAAAAACTTGTACTCTAAATATTTTCTTACAGACGAAACATATTTATAAAAACATCAACACACTGTGTTTAGCATACAGTTGAAATATAATAGATCTTATTTTATTCACAGTTCTGTTTATTTTACTAAAGCAATGTGATCTAAACAACTATCTATTAAATTTTTAGTTACAGGCGACACCAAAGATCTCGTGTCCAAAAACTTTGACTGGTGTGAACTTTCTCTCTTTATGGTTGTTTCAGGGATCCACTTTCCGTTTTTTTATGCTAAAGACAACCACAGAGTACATCTGTCCATATTCAACCCCCTTGTAAAATATAAAAGATTGGTCAAAATATAAAACTACACAAAATTTAACTATTAAAATTAAAATATAAATTTTGATACTTTACCTGTCGTCTTTTCACACGACTATAGTACTTTTGTAGGTCAGCCCCAGCTGTGTATTGGAACAAAAATATATATTAATAGGATTGATGCTCTTTTACACAGAAATTAACTGTTAACTTGTATTACCTTTGTTGTCCATATACTTGCTTGTGCTAATGGAGAATATCAGGACAACTGTTGAAATAAGGCTTAAAGCTAAAACCGCGCAGAATGGAAGAATAACTGTGTTGGTATCTTGGAACCACAAGCTGAACCCTAAATCATTATTTAAGGAGAGAGGAAACTTGAGTTACAATGAGTTAAAGTTAGTTGCCTTTGTAGTTACTGTCACATTATCTGTTGCAATACACATCATACATAAAATATAAAATTATCATATATCAAACTATACAATTACCTTGAACTTTGGCTTTTGTTCCATTTCCAATAAATATTTCTCCACATGTTGCCACAGCGCAGTAGTAAGTACCGTTGTCGATGGAGCTGATGTTTTTAGAAAATGCACATCTCCTCTGAGAGTCATTTATCTTATTGCAGTCATCATGCTTGTTTCCATCTACGTAAATGATGTGTGGATGGGAGTCGTGTGAGCTGGCTCTGAACCAGAATACACTGAGGTCTTCTGGACACATCTTGTCAGGATTAGAGAGAACTGAACACTGTAAAGTCACTGAATCTCCTGGAAGGTGGGAATCTGCTGCCATCAATTGTTGAACAATAGTATGCTTTGATGTCCTCTCAGCGTTTTCTATTTAAGAAAAAAACAGTAATCAAAACTTTTTTAGTATTTTTAAAAATATTTTAGAAAATGAAGAACAGAGTCAAATTGAAGACATATTTACCTACAGTTTCTCTCTTTCTTGTTTTTCTTAAGTTATTGGTCTCTGAGTGGCTTTAATTATTTAAAATTTTCATTCACCAAGTGATGAAGTTGCTTACTTAGTTTTGGCTGTGGTTTATGCAATAGAAATTCTCATTCTGATCGTCCCAATGTTTTTAGAGCAATTACAGGTGAGCATATAGAATTCTGGCGTTATTGGGAGTGATTATCCGATCTCACCAGGCAAAATTATATCTCTTCCCTCTGATAATAAACTTATTGAGAGAGGTGATATTTAATCATAAGCCACAGGATTGTTCAAAGTTGCTGAAACAGCAACAATTATAAGTGCTTATATTTTTACATTACCTTTGAAATACAAATAGGTCCCATGCCAAATGCTTTGTGTCCACTCGATGATGGCGCAGTGATACATTCCTTCATCTTCTGGAACTGTTTTCAGTATTGTCAGTCTGCTATCGGTCTCATTTTTTGATGCAATCATTCTTGAGGAAGAAAATTTCTCCCCAAATGCAGGATCTGCATAACTCCGCAGCCTCACAATCAATGTAAGAGTATCTCCTGTACTCTGTTTGTACCAGTGGACTTCATTGTTGGTCAGCTTATCAGCAGGAAATGGGCATGTAAAAGTTGCTGGTTGACCAAGGGCGACTGATTTCACTGGGACCAACATATCTGCATTTTGGAAAGAAGTATGACATAATAAAAAGTAAGGTTAGGTCAAAGAAAACAGACAATGTCAAAATATATGTAAAATGTAGACATTAGCTGTCATTAATCTAATAGTATTCAACTAGATGAAAAATTTAAATGAATGAGGGTTTAACTTACATCCCTGAGGAAGGAGAAGCAGTGTAACCAACAAAAGAACCATCTTG
This sequence comes from Brachyrhaphis roseni, assembly GCA_903066815.1. Classification (NCBI taxonomy): domain Eukaryota; kingdom Metazoa; phylum Chordata; class Actinopteri; order Cyprinodontiformes; family Poeciliidae; genus Brachyrhaphis; species Brachyrhaphis roseni. The sequence goes on from CAEFZY010029894.1 coordinate 11,346, forward strand.
ACACTACCTTCCCTGACAGACTTGTTCTTGCCTAAGTTAGAGAAGGAGGTGTGGTGTTCCAGGATGTCTTTGTTTGGTTTTTTTTCTTGTTTTTTTTTTTTTAAATATCCAATCAAAGAACATTTGTCGCCACAATCGCTCTTCCCTCTTCCAGTTCTTTGTCTTGGTTATTATACTTTAATGACCGTAAAGTCACCAAGACATTGTATAAAATTTATACCGTGTCACTATATTATCTCATCTCTTGCAGATGTATTAGTCGTAATTTGTCTGTAATCTGTACAGGCAAAATATTTTTGTTTATGCATCACTGGACATTATTAGGTTGTGATAATCAAAACATATAGGAAATTGCTCATATTTAAGAGGTTATTTATAGACAGACACAAGAGTCTCTCCATTTTAACCCAAATTTCCATCTATAAGAAAGTTTGCCAACTCCTTACTGCATTTAAAGCCGTGTCCTTCTGTTTGTGAAGTAAACCATTAATACCATTAATAACCAGTAATACAGGCAATCCAGTAATATAGCTCATTAATCTATTCTTTAGCTTTATAAATTGACATGGTGGACATGCATTACAATAAACTCAATCACTAGACCAAAATATGTTGTATTTGATTAGGAGTGATCAACTGCAGTCTTCAGTGCTTGATATTCTGCATGTTATAGATCTATTACAGCTCCTACACACCAAACAAAATAACTTCATTATCATGTCAAGCTCTGAGCCAAGGTTACCTCAAAAACATGAAGACAACTAGCAAATTCAGGAAGACATCTAAACCAATGCCTTAGCTGTTTTTACTCATTGTCAATAATACTAACAATTTATTAAACTAATTAAAAAAGAAGGTTTTTGGTTTAAATCCTGGTCTTAGTGTTTTTCTGCATGGAGTTTGTGTGTTGTCCTCTTGCATCCCTGAGATCTCTCTGCATAGTCCAGCTTTCTCCAGTAGTCCAAAACCACAATTGATTGCTCTAAACTGTCCTTACGTATATGTGCAAGTGTTGTAATTGTTTGTCCTGTGTGTCTCTGTGTTGCCCTCTAATAGAGTGGCAACCTGTCCAGGGTGTACTCTGCCTCTCGTCCAATAACCACTGGGGATTGGTACCATCATCAAGTACTCAGCATTTCAGGATTTGCATTTTCACTGAACATCTAATGGTCAGAAGTGGTTGGAGTAAATACTCTTCTAAATATCGTTTTTGCCAAATGATACTTACCTAATGTCATCATTTGTTCTAAAACCCAAAGTTACAAAAAACCCATTTACATCTGAAACTTACTTCAAGCTTCCAACAAGTAAATCCAATAGCACATGCATTGGCTTTTGCAAAACAAACATTTTGCTGAACAATAAACAATAGTTTATCAATGTATTTTCAACATTTCTCTGTGTTTGGGTCACACAAGCTAATAAAACATAGATATTGAACACAGCACACATATACTGAACAACAGCATTGAATGCAGCATCTTTGCTTTTATTGGTAGCAGATAAACAAGTTTTCTTCAGAATTTTCATCTTAATAATGACATGAAAACAACCTCCAGGATGATAACAGCTAGTTATCAGGTCAGCAAACCAATAATTACTGATGATTTTCTCAACCAATTTAAAGGCATCTTGTCATAACATAATTGATTTAACTATTTACTGTCATTTTTTCTTTATGTATTAATATTTTCAAATTTGTGTTTTCATGAAAGGAACTTTGAAGAGCCAAGTGTAGGCGTATACTAATTAATACATATTTGATTAGGACACAAAGTTGTCATTTTTTAATTACATTTTTCTGATGAAGAATTAACAGGTGGTGTAGACGTTTTGTAGCAAAGTGGTCCTACATGTCAGTACATCATCAGGCGGCTTCAGCAAGTTACATGTTTCTGTAAACGGACTCAGAAAACAGTACAGCAGTGTTATGATATTAGAAAACATAATTTGTACATTTGAATACTTCAGCATTTTCAAAAGTAAGTACAGTGTGCACCACTGCAAAGCAGGGATTGTAGATGCATGAAAGCTGAAACTGCAACCCTCTCTCCTGAGTTCAGTGTTGTTTTTTTCTTTTGACAAAGATGGCTTCCTTCACCCCTCTTTCAAACTATTCTCTCTGTCCTCAACCTGGACATAATGTCATCCCAGGTGTGGTGCAGTTGGCACAGTTGCCATGTATTGATGCTTTGATAATGCATGGCACGACGCTGGCACATGCTGAAAACAAAACTCTTTGGTTTAACCTGGCATGGCCAGACTATCTATGCAGTTTCCTGCGGAAGCTTCATGACGACCCTTCCCCACCATTCTACTTCTTCCTTTAGCACACCATGTGCTTCAAGAGGCAGAGCACACTGCCAGCATTCAACAACAAGGAGGTGTTTGTGGTGGAAGCTCCATTCGTGCACCAATTATTGAAACACATTTATCTGTATCTGATAAAAGGTTTCACCCTCAACCGGCACCCAAGTTGATAAGTGAAACAAGTAACCTGGATACAAAAACCACAAAAGAAGACTCGGAACTTTAGCCTCATTTTTGGACAGCAAAAGAAACTGTATCTCATATAAGCAGGACTTGTGCTTGACATAGACCACATACAGTTGCTTTGGGAGGCAGCATCTGAAGGGGGTGCTGCTGCAACAACTTACCAAAACATCATAGACTGAAATAAATATCAATAATGTGCTGTCCTGACTGGTTCCATTTTCTTGTGCTTTGTTAAAAATAAAAAAATATGAAAATATAAACAAAAATCCTTCTTCCTTCACTATTGACATCCTGATGCTTCTCCTCTTGCTCTCAATCAAATTTACCAAAAAGAAAATTCCACCTACCTACCGATGTGCCATAATCATTTAATCCAAGGAAAGTAGATAAAGAAAAGTTTAAATCAATTAGCTTGTGTTTAAATAAATTTGAAAACTGTTAGTGATTGCATGTTCCTGTCTGGCATGTTCCTTAAGTTGCAGTAGATGAGTGATGAAACATTACTAATAAAAAGCACATGGTCTAGCTCTCAAAGGATTTGCTGTAGAACCACTCTGAATAACCTGGAGTGACCAATCCAAAGTCTAGACTTGGATCTGATTGAACAGATCTTTGCAGAGGTTACAAAATGTCTGCACAGTTCAACCCCATGCAACCTGATGGAGCTTGAGATATACTGCAAGAAGAATGAGCAAGACTGCATAAATATAGGTGTGCTGACTAAGCTTGTGGTGTCACATTTAAAAACACTTGAGGCTGTAATTGCAAATCACCCAAACATATAGCAAAAGCTGTGAATACCTACATGAATGTGATTTCTTGATTATCAATTTTTTTTATAAATTTACAAATCACTCAAACACCATTTTCATAATGGGAAATTTGTGAGTAAAATTTTAAGGAAATAGATTAATTTAAAAGAATTTGTAGTAAGGCGAATATGACAAAATGTTAAAAAGTGAAGAAGAATGCTTTCTTGATGCATTGTATGTTACTACTTATTGCATTTCTATAAGGTTCCAGATTGTCTGCTTTAGATTAAATACAAGCAGAGCTGTTTTAATGTGAAACAAATATAATGTATTCATTTCTTTCTTATTATAAGCAAGGTGCTTTTTAAGGTCTATGTTATCTTTGTGAATTAGGTGGAAAAGCTGAATTTAGTTTGTTAAAAATTACCACCTATCCACCATCATATCAACTTTTATACTTCTTTTTTGTACAACAAAAGATGTTAGTATTTTCTTTAATTGAAGAAAAAAATGTATCTATAACTAAATATCCAGCTGAAATCATTTTTAAAGATAAAAAAAGTACAAGTAAGAAGACAGAAACTTTTAATTCTGTGAAAAATGGCAAACAAATGCGTTTACTGTATTCTTTAGGGTATAAAACAACAAGAAGAAAATATTTTCATTTTATTCACTCCCTCTGTGAGATTTTTCTCCCTGAAAAGATTACAACCACATATTTATATTTTAGTGTTTCACTTGTGAATACACACTCTCGTCAGTCTCCATCTCTCTCTTTGGCTTTCCTTTCGTCCTTTTAGCTCCAGAGAAATGTAACGCAGCATAGTTTAATTCATGTTCCTCTTCATTCTATCAAACAAATGAAGGATTTACAAAAACGTTATTATCATACCAGATGGGTGGTTAATATTTCATTACACCTCAACAATTAAATTGATTTTGTATTTTTACTTACAGTAAAATCTTTTGACTCCCCCCGGCTGGTTTGTTTTGCTCGAGAACAGGACGCTTCTTTCCCTGAGTATCCGCAGAAAAGAAATATGGTCATTTTGAAGAGCATCCACAGTTTAATTAGATTTTTCATAACTTGCACAAGAATTTTAACAGGACAAGCTGCTTTACTAGAAGCATGTTACTTCAAATCGTGATAACAGAATGCCTAACTAAAAGCATGTTAACCAGATTATGTCACTTTAATTAATAGTATTCTCCAAAACCATTTAAGAATATTTCTTGAAGAAATTCCCTTTTTTATTTCCTTTTATCTATTTTTATGAAATGTGTCATTTAGCACTTACCTTTAACAAGTTTACATGATGATCTTGGGATCTGGCAGCAGAAAAGTATATTTATAATCACAGAGATTACCAAGCAGGTAATTGTTACCACCAGGATGACAAAGTCATCTTGAGATGTAGCTACAGATGAAAGACACATTAAAAAAAAGTTTTAGCTTCTGAGGAAAAAATAAAACAATGTTTATCTAATTTCATCACTTGCTTACATTAATGTTATTAAATGTAAACACAAAATCATACCAACATCCAATTTTGTTCCATTTCCAAAATATATCTCTCCACATGTGGCTACAGCACAGTAGAACGTCTCATCAGATGCGTTGACCGTTTTAGAGAAATTGTACACACATCTCTGCTGAGAGTCCAAATTCTCTTCACATTTGTTTTCTCTGTTTCCATCAGTGTAGATGATGTTTGGAAGAGATTTGTCTCCAGCTCTTATCCAGAACAAATTCAGATCTCCTGAACATTCCTTGTTGTCAGAGCTAGAGAGGACCGAACACTGAAGAGTCACTGGGTCTCCTGGATGAACTGGATGTGATATTGTTGGCGTTTGAACAACTGTGTAATTTGAAGATACCACAGTATTCCCTAAATAAAAGATATTTTTTTTGTTAGACACTACAATTATAAAATTTGAAACATTTTTCGTGATAAATCTGAGCAAACTGTTCAGAGTTTTTTAGTGATCAGATCCATTGGGCTAGTTTTGTTTGCACTATGATTAATACATTAATATGTGGTTAGTAGGTAACAATATTGAGAACATATTAAAGCACTTTTTCTTTCAACAGGTTGAGTGTTACTTATTGAGATGAACTCAACTTGCAGTTAGATTCCTCTGTTGGATTATCATTAATTCCTTAATCACTTACTGAAGTTGTTTAGACAAGTTACACATATTCTTTAATTTGTTCATTTGGATATATTTTTATAGTGTAAACCTCCTTGCTACTAAAATATGTTAGAAATATATTAGACTTGAATTAAAATTTAATAAGCTTAACAAATAATAGACTTGCCATATGTGAAGCCTCATTGGAAGTAATCTATGTGAAGATTACTTCCAATGAGAAGAAACATATTTGTCAAATTAGGTGATTAATTTAATCCTAAATCTGTCAGGATTATAAATACTTTTTAGTTTAAATGTATTCTTGTAAGCAGAAATTACAATTTTTAAAAGTCAAAGTCAAAAATACATTTCACAAATACGTAAAAAAATTTATGTGATGGATCACTACATTTGATTACTTCTATCCTCTGGCATTGGTATTTACTTATGCTAAAACTTGGAACAGGTTATGAGAAATCTCATCCATCTAGGTCCCTTTACAGTTGACCTCTGGGAGATGCTAGAGATCCATTGAGAACCACAGCTGGATTTTTAAACAGTTTATATACTGCTGTAAAAAGTAAAAGTGTGCCCACTTTTACTTTTTGCTTCCTCACTTTATTTTACTTTCTTGTGCATTTGTAAAGTAAAACTACTAGTAATTTTCAACAGTTCACCCAACAATATATCTATTCTACATACTGATTCATACTGAGGATTGATGGCTAGGTGTTTATCTTTACATTTAAAAGAAGTAGCTCAAATGTCATATGTGACAAACCGTGTTTTGGATAACCTTGTACTGGATAATTTATTAAGATGTCTTTTAAAATTTATATAGAGCAAAATAAAAATGTTTATTTGTAAGTATTTGTCTTGTTGAAGTAATTTTAATAATTAAAATACCTTGTATTAGCAAATAGATCCCTTGCCAAATGTTTTTGTTCCAGTCAATCACAGCACAGTGATACATGCCTTCGTCTCCTTCAGTCGTCTTCCTAATCGTCAGATTGCTAATTCTCTCTGTATATGTTGCATTCAGTCTTGAGCCCGAAAATTCAGGTCCATAAGTAGGCTTGGTATTTTCCATCAGCTTCAAAATTAATTCCAGGGTATTTCCTGCACTTTGTTTGTACCAGTGAAGTTCACTACTGCTGCTCCTCTTTTCTCCTGGAAAAGAGCATTTCAAAGTTACAGTGTCTCCAAGCTGAACGATGGTCACTGGAACCAAGGCATCTGCAATATGAAGAATAAAACATGTGTTAGCATTGTTTGCTATTCAGGACAAACAAAGACAACCTGCAGAAAAAGATAAAATATGAGGATACATAGGTTCAAACTCTTATGCTCACAAACACTCAGAGGTTTTGTTTGTTATCTAACTTACATCCTTGGTGCAGAAGGATCAGTGTGAGCAATAACAGATTCATCTTTAAGCTGTTTTCACTGAAACACCAGGTTTTATTCCAGTGACAGAAGGAGGAGTGGTTACGAGACCATCTGATTGGTTATCTCAAAATGCACAATCTAAGGCCATTTCCTGCAGCAGAAGTCTTTCCCTTCTAGGTGCCAGGCCTTGCAATTATAGTAATATTCATTCAATTGTCATGTTGATGGTCAATAATTGAACAACACTTCAAATTGTGCTGTTTTCAAATGGAATCTTTTTAAGTTAGATTTTGACCTGAAAATCTTTTAATTGATGCACATCAGTAGCAATAATATTAAGGTGCTATATATGGCAAAGTGAAAGCCAATTCATTTATACAGATCTATAGTGATGTACTTTAGCTTTTTAAGTATGTCACAAATCCTCTGCCACTACACCATTTAGATGAAAATATAAATACAGATATTCATCTGAAAACAGAGTGACATTCTTAATGCAGCAGGAAAACATACCTAGGTTACTTCATCCTGAATTGACATGTCTCAAAAGGCTGTGATCTCTCAGGCTACAATTTACATCATGTGCATTGACCTATCTAAAGGTGGAGTCACAGAAGGTGATGAGGTTTACATCAGGCAAGCTCTACTGCAGAAGACATTTTGTTTCTCCTTTCTTTTATATGACTTTTTTCTTCTTTTAGATTTTGAGTTCATAAAATTACATTAGAAAACCTATACTTTATCAAATCAGTTTTTTACAGCATTGTTTGTGCGTTTTAAATTCTTGCTAGAAAAACAGCAGACTCCACAGTAATTTGCATAAACAATCTCATGTTTTCTCTTATGTGCCTGGTCTGATTCCCTGGTATTTTCTGTTTTAAGAAAGCCTCAAATCTTTAAAATATCTTGCTTTGTTGTGATTATGATTTGTAAAACGATGGATCCAACAAAGAACTGGAAGTCATTTGCAGGAAAAAATCTCAAAGCAGAAATAATAGTAATACGTTGGTTTTGTGTTGCTAATAAAGTTTAGCAACCAAAGTTTTATCATTTCCAAGCTCACACACTCTGAACTTTCCTAAAACAGAATTTATGACTTTAGACTTTCAGAATTTATATCATCAAAATCAAAATATTGATGTACACCCATCTGATGTACTATATTACTGCTCTCATTCACATGTGTTGCCACATGTGCTGTTGCAAATCTATGCTGTTTATGTATTTGTTTGTATGTGGTATGATACTTATGGTTTTATAATTTCCTCATCACTTCACAAAACCTGATAAATATATCAAATTATCTTGCACTGTATGTTGAACTCTCCAAAAATGCCACATATGTTGATGCAAATGAGGAGAATTCAGGGAATTTTTATAAAACTTTAAATTGATGTCTTTTAAAGACTGATGCAATTGATGCACAACATTTTAGTGCATGTTTATTGTAATCAGGGGTGAAACATTTACAGTGTTCCGTAAAGTCAGAATAAGGAATTTTATTTTTGCAATGAGAGTACAGTCTTATTTAGAGTTAAATTTTTATATTTCATGATATTTAGATGTATGTTTAATGTCCTACACAAATAGTTAAATATTCAGCAAGTGCCTAAAAGTAAAGTGCCCAAACATGATTGAACAGTCAGAAACTCCAGCAGCTCTGACCATTCAGCTAAGTTAAGTTTATTTTTTTTCTCAGTTCCTCTCTAGCTCTCAGTGAAGGCGGACGCTTGTTTCCTCTGCTTCCTCTCTATCCACCTTCACCCTACTTGCTCTGTTTTTATGTTTCTGTGCTGCTTTTATGGAGTGTCTCTTTGCACATCCGCCGAATCTACAAATTATTGATCCGGTCAACTGGCCTCTCAATGCAATTGATCAAACATTCTCTACGAGAAGACAGGGCAGAGGAGAGCCTGCTGGGGTATACCTGGTGTGATACACCCCAGATTTATTTGGATTCATGATAACAGAATTTTTGCTGTTTGGAGTTGGCGGATACCTGGCATATTGACAAATTTGTGATGGATTGGGCCAACTAGCAAACACTCAGACTGACATGCTGTGGGACAGATACGCAAGTTGGATGTGATTCTTGCTGAGATTTGCAGGCCAGCTCTGGACCCTAGGACTCACTATCAGAGTGGAATCGATGTTGGAGAAGTTGCTAGTTTTGGCCCCGTGGAAAGAATCGTATGAATCTGGATGACTGGAATCAACAGAGATGTACCGGTGAGACTTTAGGGCAGATTGAAATTTTAAAGTCTGCCCAATCTAAATATATTATCTGTATCTGAACTTGCTCCCGTGTGTCAGCTTTGGATGGCTGGCTATTTCAAATCTCCTGGATGATTTGTAAACATGACACTCCTTTCCACCTCACTCCCATCTGAAGACATCCACGTGACTATGGAACAGAGCACTCGAGGACTTGCTTTTAGATAAGACCATCACATCAGAAACTGTTGCCTGGGAGAACTACATGGCTTGTGGTCATTCATACACATGCTTACACATTCTCAGCAAACAGATACACTCCATGATTTTCATCGCCTCTCACTGGCTCCATGTCTGTGCCTTATCTTGCTAGATGTGCCATATACTTCCCGATGTTGTCATTTCATCCCACTTATTCTTAATAGTTAGAACAAACTTAAGTTTTAGAGAAACTCCTATTAGTTTATCAAGAGAGGCTCCTATTATTTCATAAAATTTGGAGTACTTATTCTTGTTCCTTAGAGAAACTCCTACTAATTCATAATTGTGAACTACTGTTGTTGCTGATTTGTTTTTCTTTTGCTTTTCTTCTCTAATTCATATAAAACACTTTGAACTGCCTTGTTGCTGAAAATGTGCTATATAAAAAGAAATACCTTACCTTACCTCAGAGAAGACAGAGTGCAGTGCTTAGCATGAGGATAAGCAACAGTTTTATCATCTAGCTGATGTATGATATGATGGTGACATGTGGGTATGAATGGTTGTGATATTCAAGTGGCTTATTTTGACAGACAAAAACAAAAAGGTGTGGGAGCATCTTAAAGTACCAGATGCACAGAAAGGTGATGTTGTTTATTGAAATCCATTGAAATATAAACCAGAAAGCAAGTGTGGTGAGAATGTTATAACTTCTACATTAACAAACACAACAACAGGACAGTACATATACTGCTGTTCATATACTCTTAACATTGCATAAAACAGAGTCTAACAATCTCCTCAAATTGCATGGATTTGCATGAATATGCAAAAGAAACACCATATAAATGGTGTTTATGAGTAGAAAGAAAGTCTTTTCTGTCCACACATAAATTCTCATAACATCTGCACCATATGTGTATATCTGTAACCATGTTTCCATCAATGTTTTTTTTTATCTGCATTTAGAAAAGGATGGTGAAAATAGCAAATTTCAAAATAACTTCCTCATTTTCTCCAAAAGGTTACTCTAGCCTGTGATGGACTGTAATGGGCGTACCCCGCCTCTCGCCCGAAATGTCTCGCTGGAGATAGGCACCAGCATCCCTCCTGACCCCACTAGGGACAAGGGTGTAAGAAAATGAATGAATGAATGAATGAATGAATGGATGAATGGATGAATGGATGGATGGATGGATGGATGGATGGATGGATGGATGGATGGATGGATGGATGGATGGATGGATGGA
>CAEFZY010029903.1:0-27970 GCA_903066815.1 Brachyrhaphis roseni
GACTTTCATCTGCTAAGTTCCTCCTGACCAGTACAGCCAGTCTAGAGTATGATGAGAACCAGTATATCTTCTTCTCTGCAACCTCTAATAATAACCCTCCTGTTCGCAAGGTGACAGCATGTTGCTATCGACGTCTTACTACCAATCAGACCTTTAAGGGTTTTATTTAAAACTTCTAAACCTCTCATTTTCAGATTGAAGCAGAGATAGAAGTGTTTCCTAAACCAGATTTCACTAAAGAGATTATAGGAGGATCTCTGGGAGGGTTGGCCTTTCTGGTTCTACTTACTGCCGGTCTGTATAAGGTGAGTCAACTAAGATTTCCTTAAAATCCCAAAGATCCCCAGTTGAAAGTAATTGACAAAACATGACCAGTAATTTCTAACAAGCAGATTTCTTAATTTTTCTTTGCAAAATTCTCATTTTCAATTTTGTCATGCTTTCCTTTCTGTTTCTACTGTATCTAAAAACAGTCCAAGTGCTTCATCTAGACATTTTCTGGGAATAACTGAGTGCCTCTTAGTGTCTGGAAAATGAGCCATTTCAAAAACACTAGATGTGTTTTTGAAATGGGTTATACTGCGGTGTTACCTAATAACCCCTGCAGAGCCCAGCCCATTTGGTCAGCTGGTTTTACTGGAAGTACAATGGCTGCTGGAAAAGACAAGAATTTTGTTGTTGACTTACCATCCAGAAACCACTTGCTGCATTTTTGCTGGTTGTGCAGGAGGCCCCACTTTTGCTTTTCAAAGACATATGTTTGCAACCATTGTTGTGAGCAAGTGTAAATGTCAATTTGGTGGGATGTGGCCAGTTGCCGCTTTTTTAGATTTAAAGTGAGAGGAGACCTTAAAACAGCTAATTTTGAAAGGAGCTCAAAAAAGGCAGAACTGAACAGACTGAAATCTTTGATTTTGTGCAAAGGATATAATGAACATTGTCTGCATCGCCCACCATATCCAAGGAAGCCTGATAAGTCACCTTTAAATGTTTATCTTAATCCTTCCCTCACTTATCTTGTTCTCTCTTTCCTGTGTTGCTCTCAGGCTGGATTTTTCAAGAGCAAATACAACCAGATGATTAATGAGAATGAAGGAGGAGGAGCAGAACCTGGAGCTGAAGGAGCAGCTCCCACAAATGGATGAAATTTCCAGTACATTTGCAATAATCATTGTTTCTATGAAATGTATCAGATGGTTGTTTAATTTAGTGAATGTACCAAACACATTGTGTGTTTTTCAAACCATTCCGTGTGTTATTTTGTACTTAAGAGTTTGAACAACGAACCAGTAAATCTATGCAGAATTGTTGATAATAATGTAGCTTCGCTTAATCTTAGGAAGTATTGATGATATACTTACTTTGTAAAAAAATAAATAAATAAAACTGTGATTGAGGATATTTAATAGAGCTGTGCTGCTCAAACTTACTGTGGATTAAAGTGTAATGCATAATGATGAACATGTGACGAGATCTGAAATGCAAAGTGAACTATTAACAACTGCAATGAAATATTTCTGAAGCTTTGTTTGCTTGCTTTGGACTTTCAGGTGAAATTTGTTTTATCTTGACTATTTGATTTTTTGGTGGACTAAAAACATAACAGTGTTCAGTGATTTTTAAACATTTTAAAACACAACATGCTTAAAGTTATACGAAGGTTAAAAAGTGTTTGTGCTTGACAAAAGGATTTATACTGCTTTGAGTAGAAATAAAGAACAATTTATATTAATAAAACAACTTTCTTGTATTGTGTTGTTCATTAAATAATTCAGATATTTTATTTAAGGAAGAATAAAGATCAGATTTTATTGTCCTGTGTGATATTTTGTGATTTATAATATGTAATGTGGGAAACTGTATTATTAAACTACAGAGTGGCAAGAATCACTTGAAAAAAAAATAAATATATTTTTTAAAATAAATATTTACTTATAAATAACATTTTCATGGGTAAAATTTTATTTGTATCAGAACTAATAAATTAATAATTACTGGTCATGCATTAATCCTTCTTTTCCAGCTAAAAGTATAAAATCAAAGCTAAAAACAAAATCAACTTTTTTGAGTTTTACATCATATTGTAATTTTATTCAGTCACCAAACCTGGAGTGTTAACTTGATTCTTACATGAAAGTTTGAGAAATCCTTTAATCTCCATGGCAACCATTCAGCTGTGCAAAACGCCTGGGTGGACCTAGCTCCGCCTTCCAGACACAGCTCCTCCTCAGAGCTGCAGTTTCACCACGACTCCTCCACTCTGCTCCTTACAACTAGCCCACAGCAATTAGCTATTAAATATAGAAGTCGAACTTAAGTCATATTTGCTACATATGGCATTTTTTATAACAGTTACAGGTAACATAGTCAATTGATTGTGCTATAAAATGGCAATATGAGCCTGGAAGATGCAAAATACTGAAACATTGTTTGGCCAGGTGATCAGTGTTTTAAATTCATACTGTACTGAAAATGTACATTTGTTTTAAACCAAGTAAAACATGCATTTTGAACTGCATTAAGGTAAAGGAAGTATTAGGACCTAGAAAATGTCTTATTGAAGACAATTTGTAAGAAAGAGGAAAATAATCACAGATACTTGGGAAAAATTAAGAAACTCATTTAAAATATTGTGTTTATTTGGATAATCACAAATTATAAAAACATTTATGATGAAAGAAGCCAAGCAAAATTTTCATTCAAGGTGAGAGCTGCGTTACAAACATTGATCATTAACAATGTACTGGCTGGAGATAACAGATAGGAGGGAATTTTATCCCTCTCTGAGTTTCTCCTTCAGGTCCGGCTTCTTCTCCTGCATTTTCACTCATCACATTGTTGTCATTGCTTATGAAAAATCCAGTCTGAGAGAAAACAGGAAAGAAAATGGAATGAAAATCACATGTACGGTAACATAAATACTGGAAGGCTTGATGTTTTGTTAATTATTTCTGTCAAGAATTTTTAGGATTTCTAGAAAACCACAGATTATTCACCTTGTAACCGTAGCAAGAAAAGCCAACAAAACTCTTGTCTTTTCCAGCAGCCATTGTACAGTGCATACAATGATAAAAACAAGCTGACCAAATGTGCTGGGTCTGCTGGGGTTGCTAGGTAACAACACAGCATGACTCAGCATATGGGAAGTTTTTGGAACAGCTAATTTTCCAGACACCAAAAGGCACAAAATTATTCCCAAAAAATGCCTTTTGCCTTTTCATGCCTTTTCAAAGTACTTGGGCTGTTTTTAGATGCAGTAGAGACAGAAAGGAAAACATAAAAACGTCCAAAATGGGACAGCTCTCGCTGGCAGCAGTCTCTGATATGGTGGTCTTATCTAAGAGCAAGTCCTTGGGAGCACTCTGCTCCACAGTTACACGGAAGTCTTCAAGAAGGGAATGAGGTGGGAAAGAACGTCTTGTGTACATATTATCCAGGAAATTGGAGATAACTATATTTTTATAGTAATATCAACAAATTTTATATTACTATAAAATTTGTTGAACTTTAGAAATGTCTTTTAGATCCTGCTTTTGCCAAAGATATGCAGAGATGTAGGTTTTGCAGACATGTTATGTAAAAGTTCACATATCAAGCTTTTACTTCCAGAAATCACTGACGTACTTGGTGAAGTTTAAATCCACCTTCAAATTATCTTCACACAGTTCATCAGCTCCTCATCTGATCTCAAAGCCAAGCTGTGAATGATAGGAAACTATTCAGGAGATCTGCTCAGAAAAATGTTTATATTTAGGTCAATCATATGTTTTTGAAATGACTTTGTGATTTAGTTCTACATTAAAGTTTTGTATGAAACAGTCATGGCATTAACTCATCAAATGTAATGGGAAGGTTAGAGCTCAGTAAAGATCTTTCTGTTCAGATTCAGGATGTACAGGAGTTACTCACAGGGTGAAATGTTGTGGTTTTAACCTGTGGAGAAAGGCTTGGTCTTGGGTTTGAGCCAGAAGGTAAACCATCAAATGTGAATCTGAGCTCATTATTGAGTGGATTGAGAGCATCTTCTGGACAAGACTGCAAGATGATGGAAACATTGTGAAATAAAAAAATGATTAATTAAAATGTTGTTGAATATATTATTGTTTCATAAGTTTACTGCAATGCATACATTAGGGCTTACCTTAATAAAGAAGTACATGTTAGTGCATGCATCCCTATCCAAGAAAAGACTGAGCGATCCACTCTTGTGTCTCACATCCTTGCTGATCTCAGCTCGGTTGTTTGGTATCTTACGATTTGCATCCAATGTAAAAGTGAAATTAACCTGTGCTTGAGCTGCAAGATGTGGTTTGTTTGATTATGGTTCTTAAATAAAAACATGGGCAAACAGAAAAACTAAAGTAAGAAATGTACCTTCAGTCACATTAGACAGTTTGCTCATAGTGAAGCAGACAGCAGCCTTGCTTGGCAGTGGTTTAGAACAGTCTGGGTTTTGAGTTGGGATCAGATTTGGGTTGAATGTCACAGTGGCAGTCACTGTTACAACTGGTCTGGATCTAGAAACAGAAAAGGCCATGTTGTTTGTTTTGAGATTGTGAAGCAATTAAAACATTTATCATATAAGGTGGCAATTTAAGAAGAATTTGCTGAACTAGGAAAGATGTGTGTTAATAAATAAACACAACAGGGACTTACCTGAGTAAGACTACTTTTCCCTTTGAACCCACTGCTAAGTCAGGAAGTCCATCACCACTCTGATCGTAGGAAGACTGACTGATTGAGATGCCAAATAACTTCAGGCCTGATTGGACGGCAGATGCAGCAATTCTCTGTGTAATGAGAAACATCTCACTTTATCAAGTTCATCCATCAATTCAATTTTTTTATCAGCTTGTGTGCAGAGTCAAAGTGGGGCTGGGGGTAAAGGTCACCAACATACCCCCAGGCCCTGTAATGGTTGCATTAAACTTAGCAGTAATGACTTGGGACTATCAGAGGAAGCCAGAGTAGCTGGAGAAAACTTACAGAATAATGTGAAGAACAAGTAAACTCTATTCAATAATTACCCTACCAACTGTGAAGGTTCAACTCAAGTTGACAAACAAAAACATTAAGTTATTTATGTTTGTGTTTTGCTCACCTGTGAGTAAGTAGGATTTATTTTTCTTCCTCCTTCTCCTTGGAATATGTAGATGCTGCCTTGGCCATCATTCTCCAAAGGAGCTCCAACGGCCAAATCATTGAATTTATCTGCATTTATATCAGGCAGAACAGCAAGAGACGACCCAAACCTCCCTCTGACAGACGCATCACCTCTTAGTGTGGTTATTTGTGATGGTTTATCAAAATAACAAACCACACTCTGAAAAAATGAGAGGATGAGAAAAACTTAGCTGTGTTTTGCCAACGTTTAGCAGTACAGGACATGAAAAACAACTTTGGTTAGATAAAATAAACATGAAATACTCGACATTTACCAATCGACTTAATTCACAGACATAAACTCGTCCTTCTCTATCAATGTCTTTGTACATTGGAGAGGATATGAGGATTAGATCAGTCACATCATCCGAATCCACATCCATGGCACAAACCTCAGCCCCAAAGTATTCACCAGTCTGGAAAAAACAAGAAGAAATAAACAAGAGACAGTCTATTTCTTTCAAGAGAGCCATCATTAGCTGCATACACAGTTAATTTAATGCCAAACACAGATCAAAGTTCCTGTTTCCTTATCAAGGATGAAACAAACTATGTACCTGCATGAACTCAAAAACCACTCAGAGAATAAGAAGGCCTTTCTCTAGAAACAGTACGATGTCTAAGTGACAGTTTGGAAATGTACTCAGGGACAAATATATTTTTTTTGTTTTGATGCTCTTTGGTCTGATGAAACTAAGCCAATTAAGTTTAGGTTATAATGACCATAATTATTTTTAGAAGAAAAGAAGCAATTTGCAAGCCTGAGAACATCATCCAAACTGTATGGTGATGGCAGCACCATGTGTTGTGCTGAGGACAGTCTGGTACACTTCTCAAACTAGATGCCATCATTGTCTGAAGAATGTCAAAATGCATCTTCCAGGAAGCTAAAGCTTGTCTGCTAAACATACCATGACTAAGAATATTAGCAAACTACTTTGAAGGTGGCTTCAGGACAACATAACCTTAATGTTGAAGGCTTCTTAGGTTCTGAAACTTGGATTGGAAATATCTAGCTTATAAATTTTATTAAGGAATAATCACAGTAATAGGGGAATAGTTCAGCAACAAGGCCATCAAGTTTACATGAAATGCTGGCCCTACAAATTCCTATCAGTCCCCAAGAATGTCAATATGTTGTTTTTTTCCTATTAAATACAAAGTAAATGTATCTGAGTCACTGAATTTGGAAAAAGTAAGAAAATAATCTCTTAATTATTTTTGGTGTTTATCAAACATAAATAATTTGTTTTTTCTTGCTGTCATAAAACAAAAATAGTTTGGCGTAATTTAATGCCAGACACAGATGAAAATGAGTTATGTCTTCTTATTGAGTACATGTAAATGTCTGGTTTTATCTGTACCTACCTGTTGTTCAGAGGGTCTGAATTTATCTCTCGGTTGTTCTTTTAAAACAGTCATAACAACTCCTTTGTGTTCATTTCTTGGAGCACCAAGAATTGTCAGTGGGCCAGAGTTGGTTTTAGCAACAGCCATGGAATAACCTGGAGTTTAATGGTTAAATAGTCAGAGACATCAGAAAATAGTTTTTTGTAACATTAAATGTTTTGGACAGTTATGTTATTAATAAACAAATATAGCAGCTTTCTGGGTCAATAAATTATCTTTGTTAAATCACACTGAAATTGTGCTGGTAAAAAAAATCTGATTTCTGATCTATTCTTACCAAGGTAACTATCAATCTCTATGGATGATGTCTCAAATGTGGCGTTGTTTAAAACATTACTAAGCAAGTATTTCTTGTAGCCTCCTTTCCACTGGTTAGCACCAACCATAGTCATCTGAATATACTGCAATGCAAGAACAGAGAGAATATTTTACTTCAAATATGGGTTGTTTTAATGCCATAAGACCGTAATACTCTAAAAATTTTACTTTGATTTTATTTACCCCATACACATAAGCTGCTCTGAAGCCTTCTTGAGACATTTCTTGTTTCAGTGTCTCTCCAGTCCCTTGAGATCCTGTGCAAAACAAAAAGATACATTAGGTTTCTGAATTCATTAAAGAAATACAGATATGTTTTCTAGGTTTTTGTTCCTACAAAATACAAAAATAATATGACTATATATTTGTTATATTATTGTGATTTGTCAAAAGCCACAGCTGTGAAATAAAATGTGATGTCAAAAGCATTTTATCATGCTGAAAAGTGAACAATTGTTTCAGACCTGGTAAAATTATAAATTTTTTACCTTCAATGGAAAAAATTTTGGCCTGCAAGGTCTCCCGTATTCTGTCAAGAGCATCAAAGCTTCCCACTTCAAACACAAAATTGTCAGCAGGTTGAGATGCAATCGTTCTGAGCTCTTGTTTTGCTTTTGGACTTTTAATTGCGTCCGCTACCTAGAGGTGTAAATACAATGTGAGTAAAACATTATACTGCAGTAGTTCTTTTCAAAACAGTAGTCACAATTGTCTTTATCTAGATTTTCTCATGTTTTTGTGTCAACAAAAAAATTTCGAAAAAGCCTACCTGGTTTTTAACACTGTACAGTAAAACAGTTCTAAAACTTTAAAAGTTTAGATTTTATCTGAGAATTTATATCAAGATCTTGAGAGGAGAAAAAAAAGCTTTTTAGATTTATGCTTTTGACAAATTCACTTTACAAATGAGTATATAACAATGTATTAACTATCAAAGCTAATAGTTTTTTGCAGTATGAAAATGCAATGTGTGTAGTTTTAACACACAAAAGACATAAATATTTACAAGAAAATGTAAAAGAAGTAATAGATGCAACTTACCCCAATAACAAATCGAACTATTTTCTTCTTATCAGCTAATTGTGTTGCTGTTGGTAATTGATCGGGGTCATTTGATTCTCCATCTGTAATCACTATCAAAATCCTTTTCACATTTGATCTGGAACCCTTTTGAGGTGAGAAGACATCATTCCTGTCAAAAGAAAAAATACATATACATTAGCGTTGAACCGATTGCCGTTTTCTGGCCGATCACAGGTTATCGATCTCGACATTTTATGGCATTTAATTTTCATCCTGTTTTAATTAATATTCAACAAGCTGAATGGATAATTCACATCGTATCATCATCTAGCTGATTACAGTTAACTCTTTCTCTGCAGTGACAAAATTTTTAAAGGCACTATTTCACCAACTGAAGTGATCAGAAGTCAGCAAGACTCTCTGAATGCTACCTTATTCTGCAAACATTCCCTTCAGTGGAAGAATAATCTCACAGCAATGGTTCAGATTCACCAGATCCATTCCAAAGTCATTTGTCCAAAACTTTTTCCAACGCTCCCCCATCAGCTCTCAGATAGCGGCCAGATCAGATATCATTCTCTGAAGGAATTTTTTCTTCTTTGGAAGAAAAATTAAGTGAGCTCTGCGATGTTCTGTGTGTAATGCTGCATTTGCCTGTGCAGCTGCACCAACTAGTCAGGTATGTGTAATCTGTTGAAATGACTGGTCAGATTTTTCTGTCACCGTTTAAAAAAAACATCAGACTTTTCCCTGTTACTTATGTAACACGCCAGTTTGATGCTATGAAGCTTACTATAAGTTTTCTGCGCTGTAGATAGCTACCTCCACTGCAAAAAGAGGAGGTCTGAACCGAATGAGATGGCTGTTAATGTTAATTTAATATTGGGAAGTGTGGCCAACATGGAGTGAACAGCTTTGTTCACTTCTTCTGCTGCCATTGCTTAAACTACAGGCAGACTACAGTTCTAAAACACTGCAGAAAATCAACATCATCATCCTCAACTTCTCCTCCTGTTTGCTGATTGGCCCAGTAGATCTTCTTCTGGAGAAAATCCAAGTAAATGGCAAAAAGCCCAGACTGTGCAGTAAGCAAGATCTTATTCGAGCCGAAAAGCACAGGAAGGCAATGGGCAGGCCAGAGTCAATCTAGAATCTCTCTTGAGTTACATCAATAATTAGTTTTTCTTGCTGGTAAAAAACATGAGCTGCTAAATAAATCATTGGCTTCTTTAAATAGAAAAAGTGGTATTCTAAACATGTCTTTTGAAAAATATTGTTCTTAACTTTTAATTTGTTAGTTTAAGCTTTCTGTGTAATAGACTTGAAATAATATAGTGTGTAATACATTGACATGCCACAGTACTTACACAACATTTTTTATGGCTTTAGCTGTATATGTTCCCTTGGTTAATTGACGGATGTTGTTAATCTGAGTTTCCCAGTTGGACGTGTTGAAAGTATTAAAGTAATATTCTGTTTTTGGAGCATCGGAAAACTGGGTAATGGCAAACTGCAAAAGTAAAACAAAAACAGGGTTATTAAATTAAAACTCCCTTCAATAAAAAAGAACTCCAGTACAATAAAATCAGCAAATAAATTAAATAACTTCTTCAAAAACAATGTTTTTGAAGAAGTTATGATAAATGTTTTCATTCCCACTTGCCTTACTGGATAATTTTTTGAGGGCCTTCCAGCTATGCCCAGCAGCAAACACGTTTACTAAAACAATAGACCAAATTACCAGTGAGAATCTCACCTGTGTATCTCTTCCCAGGAATGTTGTGATAAGATTTTTCAAAAATGTTTTCATTATGATAAAATCATCATGAGATACACTGCCTGAGCCATCCAGCAGAAATGCAATGTCAGCTTGGGTTCGACACTCTGTGAAAAGAAATCAGAGATCCAGACAGGTTTCCACCACCGTTATTCAAGGGTGCTAAGGAGAAAGTTAACCTCCAGTTTACAGAGGAAGTGGCATAATTATGATGGGACAAGCTCACTGTACCTACCTTCAGTTGCAGACGGGTAAGACTTTTCAATCGTATCATGTTGATCAATCTCATAGCACAAACCGTTAGACATGGTGATAGTTGTACAGTCTCTGGGAATGGTTGGACCACAGATCTGAAAAAGGTGTCAATAATATAACAAATTCATATTTGATGGTCACTTTAACTTTACATTTTCATCCATTATTCTTTACTTTCTGCAGCTCATCCTCTCACCATTGTGTTTTGTGTTGACGGATCATTGGCCATCGCCAAACCAAGAGACATGTTGACTGCAGCTTTTTGCTCTGTAAAAACAATCACTGGTGGTGACAACTTTTCTAAGCCATCACTGATTACCTGGTTCCCATATAACAAATGCCATACAGTATTCTATTGCAGCTTTTCAGTTTGTTTTAATCTAAATACCCTCACAACTGAAGCTGTTGTATCACCAGTTTGATGAAAGACAAGACAAAATAACTTAATAGTAAAAGCTTGTTTTAAGTCAACAATTTTTAACGTAGACAAAAACACTAACAGCTCCACTGGCAATGTGTTAAAAACATTTTTACAGTTTTAAGTGTAAAAAAAATCTTCTGCTGGTACTGCTTGTGTACTTAAGAATGATTACTTTAAAGCAAGCTTATTCTAAGTTATTTTTGTTTTAGCTTAAGTGTACTAAAATATTTGCACTCAAAACTAGACAAAAATTCTTGGTAAGATTTTGTGTTTTTGCCTTTTTGAAAATACTTAGATCAAAATATTGAGTATCTAAGTTTGATGGAGGAAATACTTTTTTATAGGACTGCATGTTTGACATTGCGCAGTATTTTATTTATTTCTTGGAGCGCTTGGTCCATACATCTGGTCATGAGATCAACTTAGAAAATTTGTAATTTTAAATGTCTTTATTGTGAAATTTGTGCACACCTAAAATCAGGAGTAAAATGATTCCCACCTAGAGCGAGAAGACTGCTACATCTCTTCTCTGTTGGCTTGCACCGATATATCTGTCCCCTTTTATTCTTTTCATACTGCAGTAGTGGGGCACTGACAAGCAGACTGAGAGAAACACAGAAAACAATGTTTAGAAGTCATTTTATAAACATTTTACAAAACAAAGTTTTTAAAAATTAAATCAAGACTCACTCTGTTTGTCTTTGCACCACCTGGTAGCCAAAACTTTCATCACCTTCACTCAGGGTTGTCCAAGACCCAGAGTCAACATTAAAGCCGACTGCGGCTTTTAGCACTGAGGAAAAAAGAAGAAATTAACAGAATTTCTTTAATTCAGAGCTATGATGGGGTTTTTTTATCATTTGTTTGTTATTCACTTTTTTTTTTTTATACAGTACCATTTACCATTTTGGTGAAGATTGCAGGAGAGAACTGACATATTCGGCAGTGTCTGAGTTTAACCTCTAGGGAGCACTAAATACTAAAATCTTAGGTTGGGAATCTTCCTCCTCAAACCCTTTTAGCTTCATACATCCATTTTCTTACACCCTTACCCCATTGAGTTCTAGAGGGGTCAACGAGCGAGAGGCGGGGTCACCCTGGACGGACAGGTCGACAGTCTGTCGCAGGGCAACACAGAGACAGACAGGACAAACAACCATGTACGCACACACCCAAGGAGAATTTTAGGGAATCCAATTAACCTGACTGATGTTATTGGACTGTGGGAGAAAGCCGGAGTACCTGAAAAGAACCCACGCATGCACAGGGAGAACTGTGCAGCCCCATATTAGCTTCATATATATTTTTTAAATGAATAATGTCACATGAGGTAAGATTTTGACATTATGGTTCACCACTCAGGGTAGTATGAATTTGGGGGCAGCAAACAAGAAAATAGTAAATAAATGTGAAAAAAGTCATATCAGGCAATTATCTGTTGCTTATTTTCATTGTCCATTTAATTGTGGAATGTATGAGGTATGAATATTGATTTGTTTGCAGATGGCAAATGAAGCAAAAATGTAGTATAGATTTAGCATATATGGGAATTATATTCATGCACGAATTTCTGCTGTTCATACATTAATTTAAACCCTGGTGGGTGAACTTTCTTTTGCTGCGAACTTCTGCAGATATCTGGATGTTAACGTTCTGGTTTGTTCATTGTTTCAAAGTGAGAGTCATTTATTGAACCTTATTCATCAGGTGTGGAGAGTTTCTTGAATTGAGTTATTTCTTACTAGAAGCTTCCTATTTTATTTGGGTTGTTTGGTCCTTTCTGTTCTGTATTTACTTCCTGTTCTGCGTTTCCCAGTCTCCTGTTGGTTTTGAGTCTTAGGTGTGTTTTCGTCATGTAGTGCTTATTAGTTTCTTGTTTGTTCAGTTCCTCTTTTACAGTTAATTTTCTGACAGCTCTCATTTGTTTCTCAGATAAATCTTGTTCCACTTGTCTGTTCTCAGTATATGCTTCCCTTTGGTTCTTAGTCACAACTGGTTCATCTGCTTAGTCAGCTAGTCTGCAGCTAGTCTGCTCTACTCATTGTCTTTCCTCCAGTTTGTTTACAAACCAAGAAAGTTTCATTATCTTAAGTCTAAGCATTTTTGCGCCTAAAATGTTGTTTTTCTATGTTTCACCAATTGTTTTTGTCAACATATTAATTTTTGCTCCACCACCTGTGAGACTGTGGTAGTAAGGATGCAATAAATTATGTTTTGAAATAATTGTACAGAAGACCTGCACTTGAAAGTGTTAATCTTAAAAGTTTATATTTTTTGTTTTCCAGCAGTTTAATTAAGCAAATGTGACATTTTCACCTGATAACATTATCCACAAATGCGTATATGTAATGACCATTTTTCATATTTTATTGATGATCAATCACTAAATACAAGAGAAGCAAAGTACAATGCATGTAGAAAATCTTTTGTGGCCAAGGACCATAAGAAGTTCAGTATCTAAAGAATAAAATGCCTCTCTGCTTTTTTCTACACAAGACATGAGACTTTATTTTCATTACATTTTATCTTATATGAGATTCACAGGGAATTGTAAAGATAGGTCTTGTGCATAGTACTGTTATTTATGACTTTTTGTTGAGTAACATTCAAGAAGTAACAGATAAAACAAGAGCTTATTTTATCGTCTGCAGCTTCCATCAAGTAATCACACCTAATGAAGTTGTTACATTGGCACAAGACTTGAAATGAAGATACGCAATTTGTCCTTACCTGAACAGAAAAGTGCCAGAGTAATTATCCAGGTCATTGTGTTTCTGGCATGGAAAGCCAACTAAAAGTGTGATATCCTGTCTGTGAACCAGCTTCAGCAGGAAACGGTGGCAGAGAGCGTTACTTTCCCCCCTGAAAGTGTTGAGGGGTACACTGCAGAAATTTAAGCAGACTCCTCAAAGCAAATAGAGGAAGAGTGACGTAGGAGGAGTTACAACAGGGGCACTTGAAAATCAGATCAGAAGTATTTTAATCTACTTTTTTTCCCGTCTGTTCTCTAAAATTGTAGTGTGAAGTCTAACAGCTTTAACTAATTAGCTGAGGGTAAATCGATAGGGGGAGGAAACAGAATCAGGATTTGCTCACCTGTGTTTGGGTTGTTTTAACTACAAATGTAGAAATAGTCAGATTGCGTCCAAATAGGGTATTGTTCTGCCATTTGTCTTTGCGGGTTTGGATTGTTTAGTATTTAATCTAAAATCTATGAAGTCACATCCTGAAAAGAAATGAAATAAAAATAACCTTACTGCTTAATTTACATTAGTATATCTGCAATTGATTTCACTAATAACCTCTGATTACTTTTGCATCAAATATCTGGTGTTTTTGCCTGTTCTAGTCATAAAATATAGAGCTGGAAGTCAACACATTGTTGCTTGCATGTAGCTTTCTGCTGCAGAAAGCTGCGTGAAGTGTGGTGGTGGTGTGGGAGGAGATATCTGCAGAATCTTTGTTTACACAACATCCCCTCTTTAAGTGAGTTATACAAATAGAAGAATATGAAGCAGACTTTGTAAGTAAGAAGAAAGTATTAATGCATTACAGAACAACATTAAATTAACAGCAGCTTTGACGGGTTTATGAAACATTCATACCACCATAAACTTTTCCCATGCATTTTATCATGTTAAAAACCAAGCAAAAGAGTAGCACATTACTCCGAAATTAAAGAGAAAATACTAAAAAAATTTAAATGGTAACATACTACATTTGACTCTAGCCTCATTTACTCCAACTTAAAATAAATCTAGTCCATACAAACCACATCGTTTTGACGTGGCATTAACAGCTCACTCTTTTTGCCGTTGTTCAAACCTCAAATGGTTTGCAGCTTTAGGGTTTGGTTACACCCTAAAGCTGCAGTATGCAACTTTTATTTTTTTTAAAATATCTTCTTTTTTTTCTTTTTTTTTCATATTTATTAAAACCTTCACCATGTTGTGAAATAATGACATAAGACAGATAGTCTCTGAAGAGATTGATCTTCTCCACCTTCTCCATGCTGCTATGGCTGTCTGAAGAAATGCACTGTTCCCAACCAAAAACAACAGATCTCATCCAGGAGGAGGGTCTTAGCGCTGTCAATCATTCTTGTGAATGCACTGCTTAATGTGGTAATGGAGGAGAAGCAACTCACCATTACGGAAAAACTGCCATCGGTTGCCATTAGCATTCAGAGAAGTGAAGAGGAGATGAGCAGCACTGCAACAGCTGTGATTGACAGCACTAAGACCCGCCTCCTAGCTCTGATTAGTTGTTTCTGGTTTGCACTGAGAGATGGCAGAGCAGCTTGACTTATTTTTATTCTCACAGATTATCTGTCTCATATTGTCATGCTGTCACAACATAGTGACAGTTTTAATAAATGGGTTAAAAAATAGTTTTATAAAAGTTTCATACTGCAACTTTAAAATAGTCTATTCTTGCAATTCATAGCAAAACTTACTTAACAGTGATTCACTGAACATCACTTTCCTTACATTTATCTTAAAGAAACAAGAACATGCCTGAGAATAGCTACAATATGCTACATTACTTAGCACAAAACAAATACGCAAATTGGTGACTCCACGAACAGATGGGAGTCTACTGTATTTCTCTACTGCAACTTTTAAAGGTGGTATTATTCATTATCCTTAATCCAAAGCTGTAATTGGCTTTTTGTGATGTTTGAATAAATTGGGCATTGCCAAAGGAGGAGGTGGGGTTTGTTTTTGTTAAATAAAGAGAAGTTGCTGCGTGTTTGATTCAGAAAGAGTCCAAATCATCTAGGTGAGAAAATCTTATCATTTAGCCGTCTGTCAAATCATACATGAGTCTTACAAGTCTTCTCACAACACTCACGGGAAAAATAAAAGTAGCGTTTCTGCTTCTGTCAGATTTCCTCTGAATATTCTGATCCTGTGTGTGAGACAGTATGAGCTACTTCTGTATGTCAGCTGGTTTTCAAAGATGCATTCTGTATGTTGCTTATGAAGAGAGAAAAAAATCATCTTTAAAGACATTGTTTCAGCTGAGTTGTGTCTTGAAAACATGAAGACTGATCTGTTTTATCAATATAATCTGAGGTTTGCTGCAGGGTGAGACAGAAAACAGTCTGAGCTTTGACGTCAGACATGAAACGTTTTGACGTTTCATGTCTTTTTTTTGTTTTTGTTTGACTCATTTAGCCTCCAGCTCAGGAAGTGAACCTCCCCACTCGCTGCTGGTCATCAGTGATAAAGCTTACTCACTTTGTTCTGCTTTAGAAGGGTTGAATTACGCAAAATTCCTATTTTGCACATTTTTGTACTTCCATTTCGCTCTCAGCTGCTTCTAAAAACAACCCAAGTGCTTAAAAAAAGCATCCAGACATTTTTTGGTAATAAGCTAATTTGTTTTGGTGTCTGGGACGTGACCCGCATCAAAAACTGTCGGCATGTAAAGTCACTAATCAGCAGGTGCTAGCAACTCCAGCGAAGCCCAGATTGTTGCCTAGCAACTCTAGCATGTTTGGTCAGCTGGTTTTACCGCTGTATGCGCTGTACAATGGCTGCTGAAAAAGACAAGTGTTTTGTTGCTGACTTACCAGAGCCAGCTTAAAGGATACGCAAGTTAAGAGGCTGCTTAGGAGTCTCACACCTCCAGGGAACCCTAAGAGCATCAAGCTAGCAAGATAAAATACACGTATATATTTGAAATACCATTGAATAATCCAAACTATATTCTATTACATATACAAATGATAGGCTAATCTCTTCCTGATGTTGGCTGCCACCACAAGTGAACTATAAAATATCAAACTTAACTTTACTGTAAATTTAACGTTTATCAGCTGATGTTACTTTCAGATACGTAAATTAATATGTCACACCTAAATACCACTCTGCATTTAAAAGTCCAAATGTTTTTTTAGTTTGCTACTCCTGTAAGATTAAAATCATCAGCCACAATAACACTGGTATGATGTAAGCTAATTACAAATGACAGTAGTGATTGTAGGTATCATTCCTAAGCTTAGGAATGATAAAGCATCTGGTACTGACATGTTGGTATGGGGAGCCCCAAATGAAAATCTGCCTAGGGCCCCAAAAAAGCTTAGACTGGCCCTGTGAGTTACCATCCCAAAACCACTTGCTGCATTTTCACTGGTTGTGCAGGAAGCTCCGCTTATGCTTTTCCAAGTTATAGGGTTGCGCATCTGTTTTGCAAGTTTTTTCCCATGGGTGTAAAGGTTGCGTCGGGGGGGCGTGCTTAATTGGTTATTATTTGGCAGCTTATTTGGTTTTAAAGTGACAGAGTCCTGAAACAGCTGATTCTGAAAGGAGCTCGACATTGGCAGAACTGAGCAGACTAAAATCTGATTATCTAAAAAAAAAAAATAATAATAATAATAATAATAAACATGTTTTGTTCAGACCTATCTGAAGCTGTTTAAGGAAGCATAATAGGTCACCTTTAAGGCTCCCACTCCGCACCCACTACCCAGCTGTGGGTGGGTATCACAGATATAAAGCGTCCAACCTTTTCTAGAGCTTGCTGTTCGACCCCCATTTCTGCCAAGCAAAGACGGGCGAGAAAGGTCAGGAAAAGGTCAAGGATCAGTGCTCTGTGTTGCCGTGTCTGGCTTGGATTTCTAAAGGCAGGTTTGCAATGTCACATGCTGCACAAGCCCCCATATGTACCATTTGCGCCTACACTCTATAGCGTGATTGCAAAAGTTTTAATTCCCCTTTAACTTTCACGTTTTGTCTTATCACAGTCACATTCTTCAGTCAACTTATTTATATTTTATATGACAGACCAACAAATGTAGATCACAAATACGAGGCAGTAATCATGCATAGATTTTGAATAATGGTCACAGCTGCAGAAGTGTAGCATGTATTTGTCTCCAGCCCCCTCAGTATCTCAACCTCTTTTCACTGCGGTTGCAGCAGGAAGTGTTTTATGGTTCCCCTCCATCATCTTTATACAACTAGAGATAGACGCTTTAACCATTTACTTTTGCAAAATACCTGAAGTTCAGTCAATCTGGATGAAAAATGTCTCAATTGTACTTAGGCCTGATGTTTCATAGTGTGAATAGTGAATGTTGGATGATGTGCATTGTTAATTTTCCATCAGAGAAGGCGTTTTACATGTTTATAGGACCTTCTCTAGAGTTATGGTGCTTCTCTTATTGAAGCTCCCTCACAACATTTCAGGTGAACAACCATTCGGTAGTGCAATGTGTTTTGCATATTTTGATCAAGTTATAGAACCTAATTCTGCTTTAAACTTCACAACTTTCCTGACCTGTCTGCTGGGTTCTTTAGTTTTCAATGTTTTCTAATGTTCTCTAAAAAACCTTCACAAAACAGCTGCATGTATACTGGAAATGACACTATTGACTCAGTAAATAGTGTATCAGGATAAATATCTGATTTTATTTGGGTGTAAAAGTATCAAAGGAGTTAAACACAACAGGCAAGTCAAATTTTTTAGGTTTTTATTGCAATTTTTCATTTAACTTTACGTCACATAAAACCTCCGTAAAACACATCATAGTTTGTGATTGTAACTGTGCAAATTGTGAAAAAGTTGCATCCATTGTGCTGTAATACACAGTAATGTTTTACCATTCAGCCTTTAAAATAAGAGGCTTGTTTTGGTTTATGTAATAAATTTTGAACAATGTTTTAGTTGTACACATTTCACTAAAACACTAAGAAAAATGTTGGAAATTGTTGAATTTAGGTGCAGGAGTGTAAAAGAATTGGGATCAAGCAAACCTGCCTGTTCACCTTTACAACCGTTCCAACTTTGTTGCATTCTCTGCCATTCACTGAAACCATCTTTGCCCTTTCGGTGGCTGCTCACTAGCATGCTACTCCAGCCTGAGAGCTCGCTGAATGTCACAAGCCGTCTCTGGTTGCGTCCTGTTCTTTTTATAGCCGGGCAGCTGAAATGTGAGGGGTCACAATGGCAGGATAAATACAAGAGCCAGCGCGGCGGAGAGGTGTCGCAGACGAAGGCCGGATCTTCTGCCTACCACTCTTCTCTCAGCTCTCCTCCCAAACTCAAAGGTAAAATAAAAAAGAGCGAAGAGTCTTTATTTCATATTTTGGATATTCAGAGATAAAACAGAGATGATTGTCACATTTTGTAAGTGCAAGTTGACTGCAAAAAGATACGTGTGCTGCATGCAACCCACAGGCTCACCACTGCAGATACATGCTTCGTACAAGTTTTTCTCTTGTTTATTACAAAGACTTTTAACATGTGGTAAATAACATCATGAAAGTACTTCTGCCTGCAAATCGTTTTATATTTAGCTCCTATGCAATGAACATAACAGCTTGCAATGGTTCAATAAGTGCTATGAGTGAGGAGACAACATATGAGACTGTGGTCAATGTGGTGGCGTTTCTGTTTTCTATGTGTGGGAAACTGGAACAAGTCGTTTAAAAATGATTTTAATCTAGTAGGGTTGTTTGTTTGCATTGATAATTCTCCTCCAGAGTGGCTGCTGAACATCTGAGGTTTGTTCCTCGGCTTTAGAGCCTTGCAGTGGCATACCATGTAAATTTAGCTCAGCCTATTCATAGAGCAAGCAAAGACAAGAGGAAGAGGGCAGCAAGTGTGAAGGGAAAGGTCAGAGATACTGGGTTGGAAAATGGAATAGGTCAGCCACATGCTAGGAGGGATTTTAAAGTGTGGAGGGTGGAGCATAGATCTCCTAAGCATGACGGCGTGTTAAGGCCACTACAGATAGAAAAAAAGGTGGAGTTCATTTTGCCAGAAAGCTCATAAATTTTGGGTTTCATTACAGATTTTATTTCTATAAAAACAAGGACTTTTCTGAGCTCCAAATATGTACAAGAAAAAACCCTGAAATTTTTAGATTAATCTCATAATTTTTTATTGAAACAAGGAAATTTATGAGCTCAAAAAACTGAAAATCTGTGAGAAAAATAAAAGAAAAATGATATTTTTAGGAAAAACTTTTGAAACTCCGAAATCTCAAAGTGTTTTCTAGAAAAATGTCAGATTTATCTCAAAATTGAGTTTTCTAGCAAATTTTTGACTTTTCAAGTACAGAATCAAATTTTTCTTTCTTTTTTTTTTTTGCTTATTTCCAAGTTTCTCAAAGTTTGTCAGCTTTTTGGTGAAATTTACCCCTCATGTTATTTCTATCTACAACGGCCCTAATAAGCAGCAATACATTGCTCTGGGAAGTAACAGAAAACACTCATACATGTGAAACTATGCCAAACGCTTTAGCAGGTTTCGCTTTTTATCAGAACATAGAAAGACAAAAAAAAAACCATATGCAAAGACTCCTTACCACCACTTCCTTCACACTGTCAACCTTTCGGTCCTTGGCCTTCATCTAGCACTTTCCCACTCATCTAGAAGAAAACCAAAACCACAGACGTTAGACGTTGCACCGTTGCAGTTTTGCTGAACTTTTCCCCCCGTTCAGTGCTTAGTAAAGTTTAAGTTTGTCTGCTTTTGCTGCTCCTAACTTTATCTGCGCTTTCTTTCTCTGCGCAGAGTCAGGATGCCTCACGCATACCCTTTCCTCACTCCTGAGCAGAAGAAGGAGCTCAGTGACATTGCTCTGAAGATTGTCGCTCCAGGCAAGGGAATCCTTGCTGCAGATGAGTCCACAGGTGAGTGAGAGAGCAGTGAGCATCCACCGCGAATGTAAAGCAAACATCCTCCTTAAAAATCTATTTATATCACAGCAAACAAGAGTTGGCATCTAAACACTACTCAACACAATAAACGTAGTAGCAGCTGTGTTGAGATCTGTTAACTTCAAACTGTTGAACACTATGCCATGTTGCGCTCTGTTTTAAACACCAATATTACTTTTTTGTTGTTTTCAAAAATAGAGAAAATGGTTAACAAATCTAAACTGTTTCTATGGATCATTTATCAGCGTAGTTTAATTCAGTCCTGGGTTCAGTTCTTAATGTCTGGTAGTTTTTAAACAGGATACCATTTAAAGTCGTCCATATGCCAAACTTCAGCGTTGTAATTCCAAACTGCACCTTAATAAATCTCTTTTTACCAAAGAGTTATGCTGTTAGGCTTTGGCCAAGCCTTTAAACTTTAGATTTTGAACAATAACAACCATTAGAAATAGAAACAACTTGTCTCTCAAAGGGGAAATTCAGGAATAATAGCAGCAACAGATTTAAAGGTTCACACAAAAAGTTCTTAGTGCTAAAAACAAATTATAAAAGAATCAAGATTATTATAATAATATACTGTATATAAGACTCAGTATAGCCCTTTGAATGTGATTCAACCCAAATTGGAAGCAGCAAATTGTCTGATAACTTTAGCATTATGTCTAAAGGATATTAAGAAGCATTGAAATTGTCCTTTTTTTTCCTGTTTTCACAGATAAAATAAATAACCTGTAAGAGCAAAGAATAGTCTGGTTGAGATTTGAACATTATTTTCTATCCCAGCTATAAAAAGTAGCTATCGATCTGATCATGTGTCATATCTTTCACTAAATTACCATTTAATTGCAACCACAAATAGTGTCACACAAGTAATTTATAAATATTGGGGGATTCAGCAATGGTTATTTAGCCAAACCCATGCTAACACCAACTGGATGACTCTTTATTAGCCCAAAATAAATAACTTTGAAACACTTTAGCTTTAATATATGCACCTTTAAATCAAAATAATATGAAATCTTCTGCAAGAATTCAATCAAAGAGTAGTTTTATAACCTGCAGGGAGTGTGGCTAAGCGCTTCCAGAGCATCAATGCTGAGAACACTGAGGAGAACAGGAGGCTGTACCGCCAGCTCCTCTTCACTGCTGACGACCGCATCGTCCCTTGCATTGGTGGCGTCATCCTCTTCCACGAGACCATGTACCAGAAGACCGACGACGGAAAGACCTTCCCTCAGTACCTGAAGGAAAGAGGCATGGTGGTCGGCATCAAGGTCGACAAGGGCGTTGTCCCTCTGGCCGGAACCAACGGCGAGACAACCACCCAGGGTGAGAAGAGCAGGAGCTGGTAGTGAATCCTTTACCAACGATTTGTATCAACCACTTTTAAAATACTTTCCATCCTACAGGTCTCGATGGACTGTATGAGCGCTGTGCACAGTACAAGAAGGACAGTGCTGACTTCGCCAAGTGGCGCTGTGTTCTGAAGATAACTCCCACCACCCCCTCAAAGCTGGCCATCCTGGAGAATGCCAATGTCCTGGCTCGCTATGCCAGCATCTGCCAGATGGTGAGAATAATCTCTTGAGAAGGTTTAGAATATGTTTCACTGAGAATTTTGTATTCGTTAATCGCATGGTTGATAAGTTAAACTTTAAAAAAAAAAAGCTCAAACCTTAAGAGTCGTAAATACTCAAATACAATATGCCCATCAATGTCAGGAGAATGTTAAGAAGGTAGAATTTAAAGAGGACCTATTATGCAAAATTCACATTTTGTATGTTTTTGTACTTGCATTTGGGTTTCAACTGCTTCTAAAAATTGTCCAAGTTCTTACAAAATACCTTTGCCAACGAATTAATGTCTGGAAAGAGACGCCTTTCAAAAAACTCCTGATCGTTGAGTAACAAATCATCAGGCACTGCCCCTGACCTAGCTACCCAAACAAAGCTTAGCTGGTTACCTAGCAACCTAGCGAGTGGAGCTCCAGCACGCTTAGTCAGCTGGTTTTACTGCTGCATGCTCTGTACAATGGCTGCTGGAAAAGAGAAGTATTTTGTTGTTCACTTAATGTCCTGAAACCACTTGCTGCATTCTTGTGGATTGTACAGGAGGCTCCACTTCTGCTTTTTAAAGAAGTACAGTTGTATGATTGCACCTCTGTTTTCACCTGTTTTCACGTGCGAGTGTAAATATTGCTCTTAAAGTGACAAGAGGCCCTTAAACATCTCATTCTGAAAGGAGCTCAGAACAGGCAGAATTGAGCAGACCAAAATCTCATCATCTAAAAATGATTTAGTACAAAAAATTTAATTAAGTCATTTAGTGTAGAGCTGTGCTAACTGTTCAAGGAAGCATAAAATGTCACCCTTAGCATCAGCAGTGTCTTTCCTCTGATATTCTTTCTTCTTGCCCCCATCGTGTTGCCTTTGCTCCTGTCTCCCTCAGCACGGCATCGTCCCCATCGTTGAGCCGGAGATCCTCCCTGATGGCGACCATGACCTGAAGCGCTGCCAGTACATCACCGAGAAGGTCCTGGCCGCCGTCTACAAAGCCCTCTCCGACCACCACGTCTACCTCGAGGGCACCCTGCTCAAGCCCAACATGGTCACCGCCGGACACTCCTGCTCACACAAGTACAGCAACCAGGAGGTCGCCATGGCAACGGTCACTGCCCTGCGCCGCACTGTGCCCCCTGCAGTCCCAGGTAAACGACATTTAAACACTTTAAAAGAAAAGGAAAGGCAGCTTTCTTCTATACATCCTTTGGTTTGGGGTTTGGGGCCCTAAGCAGATTTTACTTTGGGGTCCCTCATATTAACATGTCAAAAATTAGATACTTCATCAGTCCTACGCTACACTATGCATGTAACATACCTATTATTAGCTCACACTGCAAAAACACACAATCTTAACAAGTATTTTTTTAGTCTAGTTTCTAGAGAAATATCTCAGCACATTTGAAATAAGACAAATTTAGCTCACAAGTAACTTTTTAGCAAGATATAGGAGCTTGATTAAGTCAGTAATATTATAATATAATTTAATATTGATGAAGAGACATTTCCACTTGTAAAAGGAAGTTCTTTTATAGGCGAGACATTTCCTTATTTATTATATGAGGAAATGTCTTCATATTATTTCCTCACATTAGTGGGACCAATGTGAGAATATTAATCAATATTAATAAAATATTGACTTAAAACAAGCTCCTATGTCTTGCTGAAAATCCACTTTTAAGTTAGTTTTGTCTTATTTTAAGTGAACTAAGATATCTACACTAGAATTTAGACCAAAAATACTTGGTACGTTTTATATTTTTTGCAGTGTACATCATACCTGTTTTATTATTTCTCTTGGTTTTAATATTAAAGGAGTAGCAAACAAGCAAATTAATTTGCATTTTGAAAATGCAGAGTGGTTTTTGCTGTAAGTGTGACGTATTAATTTAATTATTTGTAAGTAACATTTGCAGACAAACACTGAGTTTTGTTCTTAAAATGTGAAACAGAAAGTGTAGACAGTGTAAAATGTGTAATCTATTACTACAAAATAAAATCAAATGATGCTCTTGGGGGCCTCCTGGTGGTGTTGGGGGCCCTAACCTTAACTCACATATGCCTTGGGCCTGCTCTGGATAAATCTTCAGGGAAAGTTGTTACTTGACTGTATTTTCATTCCTTGTGCAGGAATCACCTTCCTGTCTGGTGGCCAGAGCGAGGAGGAGGCCTCTGTTAACCTGAATGCCATGAACCTTTGCCCTCTGCACCGACCTTGGGCTCTGACCTTCTCATACGGCCGCGCCCTGCAGGCCTCCGCCCTGAAAGCCTGGGGGGGCAAGAAGGAGAACGGAAAGGCATGCCAAGATGAGTTCATCAAGAGAGCTCTGGTAAGCTTTCAACTATGAAATACTCCAGAATGAACTCCAGTGCTTGGAATAAATCCACTAATGTACATTTAATTTTCCTCCTTCAGGCCAACAGCCTGGCCTGCCAGGGCAAATACGTCTCCTCTGGATCCAGCGCTGCTGGTGGAGAGTCACTGTTTGTGGCTAATCATGCTTACTAAGCATAAATGCACTCCTCACCTTCTCCTCACCATTATTGCATCACCATTTATAAAAAGGGCATTTCCTGCATAAAGGAGCGCCTTCAACATCCTTTGTTCACCAGTAAGAGCAACACTAACACTTTGGCTGAAAGAGAAAGAGAAAGAAGTGGTTGATGGAAAATGTTTGTTCCATTCCCTTACCTTTTATTTCTAAACACCTTTTTGTACAGGTGAAGATTCCCTTTTTGTTTTTACACATTTTGTTCCTTGACCTGCTTCAGACAAGCACAGAGTTTAACATTTACACGGCAAAAAATACTAATCTTACTAAGTATTTTTAGTCTAGTTTCTACCACACACGAAATAAGACAAAACTAACTTACAGGTAACTTTTTAGCAAGATATAGGAGCTTCTTTTAAGTAAGTAATTCTTTAATATTGATTTTTATCAGTGGAACTAATAATTTTTCATCAATATTAAGTAATTATCCAACTAGAAACATAACTAAAAATGTTCAGTAAGATTTGGGTTTTTTCCAGTGTACAAATACCGTGAAATAAAGTTTGTATCCAAACATGTTGCTTGACTTCCATTTTGCAGTTCACTTCTCTTTGCATGCTCTTTATGTCGCACAGAAATAATAGTGATAAACCGAAGCAAGGACATGGTGAGAGAAGCTGCACTACTGGCAAAACGAAGCAACTCTCAAAGATATGTTCCAAGATTAACTCCTGCATTTCTGCAGATAAAATTGTCTAAGTGTGCTTTGGAAAGAGGAAGAAAATGTATTGTTTTCTGCAATGTGTGGCAATAAAGGTGCCGAGAAGATAAACGGTGTTGTCACTGGGCAAACAAACGTCAGTCGCAACAAATGTTAAACCCATTTTAGTCACAGCGGCCCCTTAGCAGAATGTCATCCTCACTTTGTCACCATCTAAAAGTGGCAGCAGTTGAGTTTCATAGCAGCCGCAGCTCGGTTCTGGCCCTTACAGATCCACAGTCCAAACAAAGCAACTTCTCTGCTGTCTTAATTTGTAAGTAGTAAAATAAATTTGCATATAATTTTGAGAATATCTGTAGTGCATGAAATGAGTTGTTTGAATATTACAGCAAAACACAATGGAGATTAACTTAATGCTCCAGTGTGTAACTTTTACAAAAATTATTTTTTTCTATATTTATTAAAATTGTCACTCTGTCCTGACAGTATAATATCAGATCATCTGTTTAGTTGAGCTCTCCTCCCAGTGCTACTAATATGAACCTCTCAGTCAAAAACCTCAAATAGTATGAGCCACTGATTATTCCAGATTATTCTATCATCTTCTACCCCAGTTTTATCTGATGCTTACTGCAAATTTACGTAAATCTAAATGACTGATTTTTTTAAACATGCTTAGCTTGAAAACTTTGGTTGAGTTTCCCTTTTGTTAGTAGGAATGTCCTTCCCAATACTGAAACAGGAAAATGCACGAGAAAAGCAGATTAAGTCATGATGAACATCATGATTTCTCAAAATGAGTCCAAGTCTGTACCTGTCGGTCTCCTCAGGGAAACTCATTAAGTTTCAGATGATAAATAAATGTATTAATTACCAGATTACAGTTAGCTTCCTGATCTGTAATCAGCTGTTCCACAGTAACAAGTCAAAACAGAACAACAAACATCTGACTAAACGAGGGAAGTTTTAGTCACTCGTTTGCACAGACAGACAGACAGATACTTTATTATCCTCAAAGGGAAATTTGTCTTGGACGTTGTACAGTAAACAAAGCTACTTCCACAATTAAGTACAATTCACACAGTAAAAGTCATGTGAATATGTGAGAAGTCAGAACATAGTAGTTCAAATCCTTGACCCCCAGTGACCTTTAGTATTTTTATCAAACCCCTGATGGGGAGACAAGTGTAAATGTGACACCTAATGTGCACAAGAGAACATTTTTCTGAGAAAATGTCATTTTATCAGCAGTGAAAACATTTGAATGCTCTTTTCTACAGTTTTGTTCTGTTGTTTTTTTGTTCCCCTTTATTTTCTTTCACTTCTTAAATTCACAATACATGAGATCATCACTTACCTGTAGTTTCTCACTGGAGCGTCATGTAACTGGGACTAATGCATGCATGCATGAAAATAACAAAACGCCTCTTCAATTCTGCCCTATTTTCACCCTCTGAGTCATCTTCACACATTGGTTGCTCCTTCATGCCAGACTGAACTCTGTTCTCCTTTTTTAATGGGTAATTAAATTTTCCTTCGTACTTTTGTTCTGCTGGGCTCGGTTTCTCTTTTCACATGAATTTCTGTGACATTTCACAAGTTCCTTCTTTTCGCCGCTGCAGAAGAAACGGTCCTGGTGAAGTCACCACCAGATTTAGAGTCTGAAGTCTGATAAATGACCGAAAATGTCACGCCCTCATGAGTAATATGATGAAGTGTCAGATTCCTTATCTCTTTCCTCCTTACCCACATAGAAAAGTGTCACATTCAACGCAATTTGTGCAAAAATAAACACAAGATAGAGAAGTATTGAAAGTCCCAACTGTTGCAGTTCTATGCTTTTATCTCCAGAGTTTGAGATCAATTATTTGATTTTCTTTCTCTTTTTTAATCTTAGGCCTGAACATCGTCTCTGTTATGTCCAGCCTCGGTCTAAAAAAGGCCTGAGTGTCATTTTAATCACGAGCCTCCCGTCTCTTGTGGACGTGCACACAGACAGCTGCGCCACAGAACCACAGCTGTCATGCTTTGCTCAACATGCACAGATGCACTTTCTGCCTGCTGAAGATGCTTTAAAATGTTTTCTCCTCATCTCATCTGCATAATCTTTCACAATAAAAATGATTTACTGGATATTAATACCAGTAGGCAGTCCATTTAAAATAAATAAATGTGAAGTTTTTAAGTTTATCCCCATTTTGAAGCACTTCTGATTAGTAATTCTCATTCTTATAAACGTGACATAAGCGTTTATTTTTAGTAGTAAGAAGAAAGAATTGCAGTGTAGATTGGGATCTTGGGGTTAAACAGTCTTAAAAGCAATCAGATGCAATTCATGAGCAGGGCTGAAACTATTAATCGGATCAATTGTGATTAGTCGATTATTGAAATAATCATCAACTAATTTAGTAATTGATTAATCGTTAATTGGAGTTTTCAGACTCAAAAAAATACATTATATATATAATTTTTTCTAGATTGTTTTATTAAGTCAAATAACTTCAGTTCACAACTGAATTTTACAAAAATAGTCACTTCAGTCCAATCATGCCGTCATTGCGATTGTTCCTAGTTACCAAACAGTGCATCACGTTCAATTCAAATTAGTCTGAAAAACTTTCTCTGTAAGGAAACCCAGCAGATTGCTTCATCACTGATTTGCAGCATTCAGTCTTCCTGCAGAGGCGCGTCGCCACATTAGTACGCAATCACTTGCACTGCACAGGCAGTTTAAAAGACATTTACTTCTGATGCTTGCCGAATTTATGTAAACTTCTGAATTTTAAAAAATTCTAAAAGTAAGTTTTCTTGCATTTAGCATAAATAAATAATTTCATAGTAATTCAAACTATAAAGTTTGATCAGATTTAACATCAGACAGTTAGAAAAACATATTTGTCTTTTTATGTATGTAGATATCTGGTTTCAACTGTACGAGACTGTTAACAAAAAGACTGCAAAACTAATATAACCATTTGTTTTTCATGGCTTCCAGTCTCCCTTTTTAAATGAGACTTTGTCTTTTTACATTTCTGATGCAACATTTGGGTCTTTATGGCACCACTAAATTATAACAAACCCACCGAAACTATATTTATACAAAGTCAACTCTTACCAACATTATTTATTCTAAAATATAATTATTTTGTAAGATAAT
>CAEFZY010029913.1:0-37836 GCA_903066815.1 Brachyrhaphis roseni
GTTTTATTTTATGCGCTGCATAGATTTTATTGTGCGCAGAGACTGTGCGAGCAGTGCGCAATTGCGCAGGCGCGCAGCTTAGAGGGAACAGTGGTTACATCTCTACCAGCTTTGTCCGTTCATCGTTGAAAAACAGCGATGATGTTCGATTCTACTTAAACTGTCAGTGAAAATGGACTTATAAGTCCGGCTCGGGGTTGGATCCCGTTGACAACTGCTTGCAGTTCTAGTTTTTACTTGACATCCATGTAGCTCTCTCCTTTCCACTTTGCA
The DNA here is from genome assembly GCA_903066815.1 of Brachyrhaphis roseni. Classification (NCBI taxonomy): domain Eukaryota; kingdom Metazoa; phylum Chordata; class Actinopteri; order Cyprinodontiformes; family Poeciliidae; genus Brachyrhaphis; species Brachyrhaphis roseni. The sequence goes on from CAEFZY010029913.1 coordinate 274, forward strand.
ACTCTGCACTGTGGTGTGATCTGTCAAATAACTTCCTAATAAATATACAGTCTGTGATTAAAAAGTTACTTTTGATGGGTGTGAAAACCTGAAATTTTGCCTCGGCGTAAATATTGTTTTTTTTTTTTAGATGACAGTTTTTTTTTTTCTTAAACACAACTCTACAAGTTAACGAAGCATCTCAGTGACTTTAGAAATACTGTTTGCTGTGTTGTCGCCTTTCAGTACATCATGCAATACTGAATCAATTTCACTGTTAACTGTGAAAAGAACTTATTTCGATGATAAGTGATCTCTTTTTGACACTTTTGAGCTTTTGGTTGCATCTTTGTTTTCGCAGTTTGTCACTCTTAGTTTAATTATTGGGGCTTATTTGAACAAGCGAATCACATCTAGCTTCCTTTTCTGGTGACACTCAAGCAGGGAGGATCAGAGATGTCATGTGTCCCAGCGTCTCTCCTCCTTTCATCCAATTATATTCTTCTTTCCATTCATTTGACCTTATGCCTCGTCTTCCTTTCGTCTCCTCTGCAAATCACCTCTGTGGCTTCGTTTCACCTCCCACCTCTCTGCTCCCCGTGCCCCGTTCCCGCTCGCGGCAAACTCTGGAGCCTCAAACACAGACTCTGTGCAGCTACGGCAGGCTGGTTGGAGATGCAATTTAATTAGCAAGTCAGGCGATAAATTACCCCGCAATTAAAAGACGGGGCCCCTCTTTTTTGTTGTTGTTTGTTTCTGTGGGGAGCACTTGCCGAACAAACGGAAGCTCTCTGTCGGCAGACGCGACATTCAGCTGATGAGCACACACCGGGGGCTCGGGGTGGCCGAGCGAGCCGCGCTGCCAAATTGATAGAAATACAGTTGTGAGGGGCCCTCTGCGACGAGCCAAGCTCCATTTCCTTCTGTCTCGGTAACAGACGAGCTGTATCTCCTGCAACACAGCTCCGGCTCTGGCTGCGGACCAAGAAGCACCAAGGACTCGGAGAAAACACACAGTCGCCTCGCATGCTCCATTAGCGCAGATGCGAACGGAAATGTTAGTGCGCGAACGTTCAGCGTGTACGTGCGTTGATGCAAACGCAGCCCAGGGACCCAGCAGGCCTGTCGTTTATGTTTCAGCTCCCGCTGGAAGGAGACTTTTAGCTACACTGTCGTTTGTGTACTTTTTTTATTGCTTAAGGCTGCAGCATGCAACTTTTATAAAAAAAAAGTTATTTTTTTACATATGAAACTGTCACCATGTCGTGACAGCATGATATGAGAGATAATCTGTGAAACGATCAAGCTTTTCCATCTCCTCCCAGTGCTACTATTGCAGTCCGCAACAATTCACCACTCTCGGTCAAAAACAACCAATCAGAGCGAGAAGGAGGGTCTTAGCACTGTCAACTGTCTGGTGTATACGCTGCTAAATGTGCTAATAGTGGAGAAACGACTCACAGATACAAATGTTTGTCCACTGTCAGCGGTGGCCATGCTAACTAGCTTTAGCGTTCCTGCTGCTTTCACCTGTTTCTATTAGAGTTTATATCAGGCCTGAAAAATCCAACTTAGCCCGACCTGAACCCACAGGCATCTGATCTGTCTTCTGCCCCTCTGACCATCGCCATTGCTTGTTCCCTGATTGCTCTGTGAGTTACTGTGTTTTTAGCTCTGAGCCTTTGCTTCAAGTACCTGGACTCTTATTACAGCCTCACTGATTCTGGATCCGTTCCACCAGCTCTGACTGCCCTGTTAACTATTTCTACCTGACCACTGATCTTACAATTATGGACAAAGTGATCATTCACTTTCCTGTGGTGAAACCCGATCAGAAGTGATGAGTGTTTTCCAGCTTACTTTTCCACCAGAGTTCCTACTGTTCATAGTTTCACCACTTTCTTTTTCCAGCGTATAGAGTTCGGTTCTCTGTGTGGTTCTGCGGGTGGAACAATCCCCGGTAAATGGACACGTTCCCCTTTCTCACTATCCAAGACTCAAGTCAAAAAGGAGTTGTTGGGAAGCAACTTGGGTAAACCTTTTCTTCCATGTTGCCTTGCTGGTCACTCCTCTCCTCCTTGTCTGACAAGTTCATTTATGTGGAGAAAGCATCCACCAACAAGTTTAAAAGAATATTTTTGTCTTTAATTATGCTACGGTACCACAGAGATCTAAGCGGTTTTTAGAGGTACCACAAATACCAGTTATCTTGCGACATTTATAGGAGACCCGGCAGCTCCTGCTCCATACTATAGCATTAAAATAATCACAGTCATCCACAGATGTCAAACAGAAGGTCGTGGAACAGGTTAAACGACAAAATTCACTAAACACTCAGACATTTTGGTGTTACAATGTCACACATTCTCCAGAAGGGTGAATTATTAAGTCTGAGGAAATCTGATTATGCACAAGATAGATGAACTTCTGAGACCTAGTCCAGCAAATAAATTTCAACTTTCATTCTGATTGTTCTTTTTGTTTGTTTGTTTTCAGGAAAGGCTTTATCCACAAAAGGTGGAGGGAGCAATCAAAATACCCCTAGAGCATCATTATCCTAAAACAAGAGAAATCGCAGAAGAATTCAGAACAAAATCTGAAACATTGCAGTTCAGTTAAGGTCATTATTCAACAATAAGAAAGAAAGTGGACAAAAATAGCATCAGTGGTGGAGTCCAAAGGTGAAAAGCATGGCTGACCAAAAGAAAACAACTCAAAGGCCCTCCTCATGTTTGCCAAAAATACCCATCTTGAAGCAAAACTGTCTGGGAGATATTCTGTTGACTGACGGGACAAAATCAAAACTTTAGTGGACAGTAAAAATCCTGTTATGCGAGTTTGTTGCTCCTCTGTCTAATTCAGCTCCCTGTATTATTCTTCCCCTTCCTGCAGACTCGCTGTTCTGCTCTCGTCCACAGCTGTTCCTGCTAAAGCTCATCTGAATCCCATGGCGTTCTCCGTCATTACCTCAGCATAGAAGCTCACTGGTTTTATTGTTCATTACTGGTCCCCTTCCGTCACGCTGCCTGTTCAATATTAAAGACTTATTTGTTCCACCGACAGCTTCTGCTGTTGGGAGCTTCCTAACGACATACAGTGGTCTTTCATGCTGAACTGTAACTACAATCTTTAGGAAAACGGTGGGTCAAAGTTCATTCACAGATATGTAAAATCAGTCACTGCCAATTCTGCCATTGAAGGTGACCTTACTAATTATGCAGATTTTTTTCACATAAGACGATGCTTTTTATCTTAAATGTATGAAAAATAATCTTTTGTATATGTTGTAGACATTTTAGTCTAATGTTAAAATGGGTTTGGTCTGAAATATTTAGGTGTGACAAAAAAGCTAAACCTGACTCTGAGATGGGAAATTTTTACAGCACTGCGTATGAAAATATGCTAGGATTACTGTCAAACGTCAGCACCCCAAGGCTGCAACTAACTATTGTTTTAGTAATTGATAAATCTGTCAATTTTTATGACAACTAATCGATTAATCCGGGGGGAAAAATGGACACATTCTGCAGATTTTCCATGAAACTACTCAAGCCTTTTCTATATAATACTAGAAATACATTAAAAGATGGAAGGAAGGCGCTCTGTGGTGGCGTAGGGGATAGCGCAACCCACATTTGGAGGCCTTGAGTCCTCGACGTGGCCGTCGCAGGTTCGACTCCCGGACCCTGCGGCATTTGCTGCATGTCTTCCCCCCTCTCTCTGCCCCCTTCCTGTCAGCCTACTATATAAAAAGGGACACTAGAGCCCACAAAAAGCCCCCTGGTGGGGTTTAAAAAAAAAAAAGATGGAAGGAAACAAATAACTGAGTTCCCTTTTTGAATAAGAAAAACAATTTGTTGCCTAAAATGCAATAACCTTTAGTTCATTTCAACCTGGTGAATATAAAAATGGCCACTTGAGGAGTTTTGGGTAAAACATATTGACAGACAAAGGTGTTTCTATCTTAAATGTGAAACATATACATATAGGCGACAGCTTCGGCTTAATTACTGCTCTGAATATGTTGTCTTTTTGTAAGCAAATTAGGCTTTTTGTGTACTGCCTATAGCAATTAATTTACTACTAAATTAGATCTTTTCAACAATCCATTAATCACAATTAATCCGATTAATCGTTTCAGCCCTAGTACCCACTGGTAATTATACTGAACCATTTTCCACAACCCCAAAGTGACCATGTTCATATGCGTTTATTATTCCTCATTTCTGTCAACAAAGCTCAACAAGCTTGAAACTGGGCCTGGAAAAAAGCGTTCCAGTAAAACTTCACATACACCCGTTGTCACAGCTGGTTAAAGCTGAATTTTAGATCAGTTTGATTGATCGGTCCAACAGAGACCTGTGGCACAGCTCCTTGTGAGCTTTCAGTTTCCATAGTTATTCCTGAGTTGAGCAGGCAGAAGAAGCATTTTGTCGCTTTCACACAGTCACTTTGACTAGAGTGCACGCATGTGCTTGTGTAACACGGGTAAAAGCACCGCCGCTTGCGTGAACCGTCACGTCTCGCTCTTTTGACCGTGCGGCGCATGCATGCGAGAAGAAAACAAGGTCCTCGCCCTTGTTAGGAGGCTACTGTTCTTTAAAGCTGCCAAGGTTATGAATCCCTCCCAATGCAGCTGTGGTTTAATTCAAAACTCTTCACATTAAAAAAAAAATACAGGAATGTTGTTTGGCTGTGTAATCCTCCTGGTGGTTCTTCCGCTGCTTTGGCCACAACAGGAGGAACTAGCAAATGGCTTTAAATGCTTTAAAAGCCTCAAACAGATGCTTCAGACCAGGTTTCCACTTATTCAACATCCACTGAAGTAAGGATGTTAAAAAAGGTTTGAATTTTGCCAGTGACAAGAAGAACACCTGGTTAGGTTGATACTTTCAAACTAAAAACGAATCTATGGAGGAATCTGACTGTAGTAGTCTCCTGATTGTCACAACATGCTGACAGCTCAATATCTGAGCAACAAATGATATTTCACATTAACATGTATGATTCTTGTCTGTCATAATCAATGGAAGAGATGGTTTGACTTTCTCCTTCTCCCTTTGCTTTTTGTTCCTGACCTAAATCCATGAATCCAGGGTTTCTTTGAGTTTTTGAGATGCTAACCAGCTGCTCCCGGTCTTAAAGCACTCTCTTAATCTCTTCCAGACCTGTATATGAGAACTTTGCTACTGGCTAAAAAACAGCACTCGGGTTCTCTTCAACTTGGAAATGAACATTAGTGGAAGGTGTATGTAAATATTTGAACCAGAGTCCTGGAAAAACTTTCACAGCAATGTTGTGTCTTTATAAATAACTGAGGTTTGTTGTGTAGGCAGTCATAGAGGAAGATAATTAAAAGCCTAAAAGGAGTATGATGTACATGCTAGTGCTAATGATGTGTTTGTAAACCTCCAACTCAACGCAGCTCCTATGCTGCAGGAGCATTTCAGGCCAATCAGAGAAATACTCCATTTTCAGCTTTAGGATCTCCTTCTCCGTTGCCCACTCTTCCACTTCCCTCCTCGACTGAGTGAATTAGCTTTATGAAATTAGCTGAAACTATATCAGTCGTGACCATTGTGACTAAAGTCGTCTGCTATGCGCCATATCTTCACCGAGCACTCTCATCGTTTCCGTCTGCTGCTCCAGGAAATCGTGTCCGACTTATCGCCGGGCGATTAACGAGCGGAAGACACGTAATGCGCATGATGGCCGTGCGATGAGGGCATCAAGGCGCTGAGAAGGCTGGCCTTTGTTCAACAGTCTGGGAGAGCGCAGGGTTAGTGGAGAGCGAAAGTAAAAATTAGGCAGGCTTTTTGCAAAATAAGTCTGGGTAATCCATCAGATGCCAGGGCTCATTATGCCAGCGCTACAGCATGAAAGAGAGCCCTTTATCTGGGCTTCCTGTTCTTATTAGCGGCACTCAGGCAGAGCACAGTCGCAGTCCCTTCTTCGTCCCCAAACTCTGCGCTGAGGGACAGCTGCTGACACAGAGAAGCAAAGTCATTCTCTGGCCTCAGTTTTCTGGCCAGTGCTGCGGCGACAGCCCTGCCAAGTTCTGTTGGGCCGGTGCATCTGTGTTTTGTGTGTCGCCGTCGTGCGAAGGCATGAGTGTTTGCGTACACATATCCGGGGAGGCCTGAATAGCCACTGTCAGAAACCTTTTAGCCAGCTGCGCCGCATCCGCCTCTTCACCGGCGCTAGCCAAATCCAAAATGGCCAGAGCTATTTTAAGCCTGTGATTCTCCCAAAAAAAAGAGATAGAAGAAAAAAAACCTGACATGTCGAATGATTGAAGCGGTTCTTGGGCCTCTCGAACGCAGAGCGAAACCGCCAGCAGAATACAAATGGCTGTGTGTTTTGTCGGCGAGCGGCTCGTCTGAATTTTACGACGCATAAGATCTGAAAGTATTTTCCAAAGTTAGTGTGCCGAGCCATCCATCCGCAGGAGCTCACAAAACTCCTGCGGGTATGTGAGGAGTAATGTACCACTCCAGGATGATAAGACACACAGCAGAGTGAGCAAATGACACCTGGTGCATCACAAGGCTATTGGGCCCTTGAGAATCCTCCAAATGATTGCATTTTTTTTTTTCTTTTCCCGTGCCTCACAGGAGAGCCAGCAAGGAGGAACGGAGACAAACTTCTAATCTGATCACATTTAGGATTACAGGTGTGTGAAAGATGAACTATTAATGCAACCATTAAATTTCATCTCTTTTACTGCAAGGCTTCACGTACAGGAGACTATGCAGCTGCAATGCCAAAAGAGACCAGCAGAGTGCAGTAGGTGACAGTAGTGGCTGCGTCCACATGAGGGGCAGCGAGGGTTGCGGGACATTAAGGAATCCTCAAGTATGGCAGGTGGAGCGAGTAATCCAACGAAAAGGGAGGCGAACAAAACGGCACAAAGACGACAAATTAGTCCATCTACAAAGATGAGGCAGTTCAATTATTACAGGCAGATAGTAGCTGGCCGGGTGAGGCGAAGGTGGATTGAACTTTTCAAAGGAGTAGAGGTGCGGCTTGAGGGTCATTAAAAAAGGAGGGGTGGATGGAAGCTGCTGCTTGAGGGAATGAAAGGTTGAAAATAAGCCTGGACTTGGAGTCTTTGGACACCTAGTGAGACAGAGGCAGAGAAACAGACAGGCAGATGCTTCTGTATGCAAGAAGTTGCACTGCTGTCCCTTCCACTCTCTTCCCTGTGTTCCCTCCAGGCTGCTAGATCAAACCTCATTGAGGAGGTGACTTGGAGATGTGCATTTGGATGATGTAGATTAAAAAAATCCCAGTGCTCTGAGCATTCTAAATGCAGTGTCTTGCAAAAGTATTCAAGGCCTACTGAACTTTCTTACTTTTCCCCATATTACAGCCTCACGGATCAGAGCATTAAGGGGGATTTTTATATGACGGGCCAACACAATGTAGCACATAATTGTGAGGTGGAAGACACAGAATTGTTTCAAAAACTTTTTATAGATAGAAGTCTCAAAGACCTTTTATTCAACCCTTCTTGCATCAATATTTTATTGATTACACAGCAGTTACAGCCGAGGGTCGCTACCAGCTTTGCACATATAGAGACTGAAATGAAACCCATACTTACATGTGAATTTACTCAAGCTCACTCAGATTGGATGAGGAGAGTTTGAACATCAATATTCAAGTCTAAGATTATCAACTGGATCTAGATTTAGACTTTAACTAGATCACTTACTAATGGTTTCTCAAGTCATGGCACGTTGCTTTATGCTGAAAGAAACATAAAATTCACCAAAAGAATTGACATGAAAGTTCCTTGAATTCCCAATCTAAAACCCTAATATGGCTGCCTCGCATATGAAACCTAGTGATAACAGTTTATTTGTACGTATGAGATATCTATGACTTGTACATGTATGTAGTACTTAAAAACATAAAATGTGGACAAATGCAATGTTACTGGCTTGGGTTGGTAAACACAGTTAGTTGACTACTCCTTCAATCTGTCTGAGATGGGTTAGGATTGTCATAACCTTAGCTCTACCTCTTATCTAACATTGGGTTACCAGGGAAACATGTTGGGGAGGAAAACCCAGACATCCGTCTCCCGAATGACACCCTTAGTCTGATTTTGGTCTCACTTGATCAGAGCACATTCGTCCACATCTGCTGCGTCTGATACATGAGTGATGGCAAACTAAAAATGTGACTCCTCATGGGTTTTTTTCAACAAGTGCTTTCTTTTTGCCACTCTCCCATAAAGGCCAAAATTGTGAAGAGCACAACTAACAAATCTCCGATTAGCAGATTGAGCTGCGGCTATTTCCAACCCCACAAGATGTATCATGGGTCTGGTGGCTTCAAATTTGATGAATGTTCTCTTTGTCTGGGTCAGGGTTCCTGATTTTGAACAGATGTTCTTCTATGACCAACTTCCTTACACCTGCTGATAAAAGCTAATGACCACCACCACGTTTCTCGGTTTTCATGGGAGTTTCAGAGAAACATGCAAAGCTTGGGACTGTTTCAAGACCCGATTCTGCTTTGAACCTCTTCTACTTGCCTGTTATGTTCTTTGGTCTTCATGATGCTTTTTGCTTGTTAATATTAACAAACAAACATGTGAGGTTTTCACAGAAGAGTTGCGCTTACACTGAGATTAAATTATGCATGGGAAGACACCACACTCTTCAGATTTTTACTCAGAAAAGGTTATGAAAACCATGTATTCTTTTTTCCTTCCACTTCACAGATAAGAGGTGCTTTGTGTTGCTCATTGACACGAAATGCCTTTGAGATGCATTGAGTTTTTGTGATTTTAATTCTTTTGCAGTCCACATGGCTAGAGGATGCATCAAAGACAGAAAACATTGCAGATCGAGTGTGGGCTCCAGAAAAGTAATATAATGGAAGGAAGAATTTTATTTTCCTAATGCGTACATGGCTGTGATGTTGGCATTCAAACTCAGTAAACACCTGTCATGCACGCTCTGTCATCAGTATGGCCCTATCATCTGCATGTCAAAGGTTACCAAACAAGCTAACGGCTGAGAAAGCAGCGCGATCAAACAGAGGAGAGCAGGAGGCAAATCAGTTGACTTTTCCCTCCAGACAGGACAATTACCGACAGCAGCGCTCAGCCTGAGTACAAACACACACACACATAAATACACACACACAGACAGGGTATGGTTTTTTTTTTATCTTCACAGGGACTTTGCATTGACTTCCATACATTTTTATTGCCTAATCCTGACCTTTACCCCTTTGCACACTATACCTTACTATAGTAGAGCGCATTTCAATTGAAAAAAGTGAGCACCAGGAAAAAGTCCTCACTTTCCATACATGACCTCCATTCATTGGTAAATATGGTTATAATGGTCCTCTGTTTGTAATCTACACAAGAACAAATACACGCACACACATCGTATGCCGAGCAGAGTCCACACATTTCTCACATACAAATGAATTCTATCTCGTCCTTCAGCATGCATTCGGCTAATTGGAGTCTGATGAAGAGGTCCGATGAAGAAACAATGAAGCAAGCAGCAGAGGATATCGCCAGCCAACACAATTGGAGTAGCAGAAAGGCTACGCAGATAAAATCTCTGCCCGAGCATCCAAAAACCCTACAGTTGCCCCCTTTTCTTTCTCTTCCCCTTTTCTTCTGGCGCTGGCAAAGATGAATATGAAGAGGCCTAATTGAGGGCCGTTTCCTGGGGGAGTCGGCTGGAGCAGCTGTATTATTTGCTCAGTCCACCATGCAGCCAGGGCGGCTGTTTTTCCATTTCTTCCTGAGCCCCGGGCCTCCTCGCCTGCCCCACTTTTTTTTTTTGCGTCCACAAGGCACTCTCAGTCTGGAGAAAGTGGACGGACGGACCTGGAGGACGCGAGGGACGGAGGGGGAGGTTCCAGTTCTCGTTTCTAGCTTGACATTGAGAGCACGTTTAGATTTAGCCTTCGATACTCTGGGAATTGATCTTATCAAGACGAGAAGAAAAAAAAAAATCAATGCATTTGCAGTAGCTCATTATCACTTCAGAGTCCCAAAGATATCGCTTGATGGTTTTGCTCCCTGAATGGGAAATTCACCGATGTCTTACTGGTCAGAAAGCCCTAGAAGCTACGATGTAACGCACAAATGCTTCCCTCCCCCACTATCCTACTCATAACAAAAATATCTGCCAAAATGAAACTTATTAAACAACAATGACATGTAAATGAAAAAAAAAAACAGGCCTGCTGCCCTTACAGCTCAGGCGGCAACCCTAAATTTATCCGTCTCATTCTCTCCACGCTCGCCATTCTTCCAAGCACAAAGCTAATATGCGGCGGGCCTGACAGTCGCCACAGCGTGAGAAGGCATTTACATAAGCTTGTGTATACGACCATTGTGATGATAATAAGCGTGTGATCTCCTGTGTCAGTGAATGAGCAAAAACATCTCATCCATTCAAATAGATATGTCAGCCGGAGCATTAGCCTCCCGTATAATTGGCCACAGAGGTCATCCTGGCAAAGCGGAGAGGCGACATTTAATGTGGCGCGAGAATTTGTCGTCCTCGTTCGGGGAAAAAGGAAAAAAAATAGAAGAAACCCTCTGTCTCACCCCGACGACATGCGAAAACTGCCCTCGCCTGGACGAAACGCGACGCCCGGCCCGATCGGTGCCAGTCACAGCTGCTCACCCGGGGATTGTGTTTCTCATGTAAGATTTCTGTAATGGTTTCCATTAATATCACTTATATCTGCCGTCCCCGAAGAGACGTGCGGGGCCGCGCTCGTCCTCCTAATGCATCATTTGAGTGCTCTGTGGCGAAGGGCTGTGACACTGGTTCAAAGGCTGGCAAACTGATATGGAAACCCGACCTTGATTCGGAAACACTGACACTTATTCAGGCTTCATCACGACTTTAATATTTGGTGTATTTTTTAGCTTTTCTCTCACTGTGGAAAAAAAAGTGAGAGGAAAGCTCACTTTCCTTTCTGGCATAACAGCTGCTCTGTTATGGCAGCTTTATCTGCCATAACAGATAAAGCTGGCGTTTATCTGTTATGGCATTTTTTTTATATATGATTTCAGAGTGGTTGATGCACATGTTGCTTTCAGGCTGCATGGAGTCATGAACATTTAGTTTTTCTTGGTATTTTTCTCTGATTTGATAAATGTTTTCCACAACCAAATGACTGAAACCTTGGATTTGAATCATTCACAACAGGTGGTAACTCATTTAATAGACAATTAACTCGGTTAAAAATTTGAATTAATGAATCAAAACTATTTTCAAGCTACTAATTCAATGAATAAATAGACATGTGAGCTGAACAGGAAATGTATTTTTATGCTTTCAAGTGTTTCAGGAGCCTCTAGTCATTCGTGGTTTCTTTGAAAAAATACTTCTTTAGAAGCGTGGACGCCAACATTAATGTTGTGGACGCCGACATTAGTGTTGTGGACGTCTGCACTGCTGCAGCATATTCAGCACTGAGATGCTGTTTTAGACTTCAAAAAGCTTTAGTGGTAGGCTAACTCCTTTTACCACAACTTCCACACAACAGCAGTCTCTTCCGGCGTCCCATCAGCTTGACCTTGAAGCGGAAATTAAATCCGGTGGGACGAGAAAATAGGAATCCAAGCAGCTTGGTTTCCTATTACTGCTGTTTAGCGGATGTCATTTGTGCGTCAGATATTCGGGCGTACCGGAAACGCGTCAATTACAAGGTTCTGGCTTTATTTCCTTAGAGAACATTTTCAAATCAGTTTGAATAATGAACTGAACTTAACTGCACTGGTGGATAACGAGGGCCAGTTGAAATATATGTATGATTGGACTGAAATTATTTGTAAATAATTGGGTTGAATGGTTCTGAAATGGCCCTGCGACAGACTGGCGACCTGTCCAGGGTGACCCCGCCTCTCGCCCAGAACGTTAGCTGGAGATAGACACCAGCACCTCTCATGCTGAGTTACCCCTGCCTGATTAGAAGGGGCCCAATTCCTACTAACACCTCAAAGTACAAAAAAACAAGATAAACTAGCAATTCTCCTAAGCAGCTGTTAAGATTTTCTTATTTGGCTATTTGTTTTACAATTTCCATCTTCATAATAAACACTTTCAACATCCTAAAGAGTTGCAAATGGCAACAAGATAACCAGATATAGATAATAAATGTATAAAAAGAGTGTTTAAAATGTAATAATGTATAAAAAGAGCGTCACTGATGTTTTAGTGGCGCATCGTCTTAATTTTTCGCCGCATGGAAAACATTATTTCTTAACATTGTTTCAACGGAAACGTGTTTGTAAAAGATTTTCTAACCAAACACTTTGTTTGACTGTTGATGCTAGATTTAAAAGTACAACAAAAAGCTAGTTGTGTAGAATATAAATAATATTTCAGAATTTTCCTATTCATTTCTGCAATTTGCCTCTTGTTTTCTCTATTCGATGGTATCTTTAAATAAAAAAAAAAATTGAGCATATTATCCAATATATGGTGTTAAATTCTGTGTTATGCTAGTTTGTCATTCAGCTAATGTCCATCATCCTGTGGTTAAGCAGTGCATGCCATGTCAACACCACATAAGACTAATTTGTTCTTTTAATCTGGTTTTTGGACTTGGCCATTAGGAAGTGGCGCAGGCTTTCTGCAGGCAGGCAAACCTCAAGGTAGAATTTCACAAAGTACACTTCTGCTCAGGGGAGCAGTCACCTGGGTCGGTCGTGAGAAGCTCAACCGGATTACAAAGCCCCAACTTTCAACCAATCTCAAAGAAGAACTCCTCAGAGAAACGAACTCTTGTTTTTCTCTTTCGAGCCAAGTTGCTCTCCAGGAACCTGAAAAGTTGTGAAGTCGTGTGTCCTTCGAAAACCCTAACCCTATATCTTTTCTTTGCCTAAAAAGAAAAGAAAAAAACAACCTGCAATTTAATTTACATTTGGGATTTAATTAGTGCTGGAGGAAGGTTTCCTGAAGGTAAAGATTGTGTGTTTTAAACCCATTTAAGCAATGTGTTTTTCTCTGGTTGGACTGAACACTTGCGTTGCGTTTTTTAACACCAAGACAAACTACTGCTGCTGCAGTATCTTATAATTGGCTTCCAGATCCATCACCTGCTTTGGAGATACTGGGCGGATGTCTCCGTGTGTTGATTGGTTTTAATCCAAAGCCGTGGATGGAAGGGATTGCATTAGGCGTAATTTAATTTATCTCTCATATGTTCGTGAGGAAGCGGACAGCGAGGCTGATGTCTTAACACATGTAATGTGTTATGCCGGTATTTTGATTCAGGAAAGGCAGATTCCACGGCCGACAATGAAAGTATAATATAGAGTGCTTTCTAAACTCTATAGAGAAGCAGGGCAGGAAGTAGAAGAATGTTTCTATTTCTCCAGCCAATGTTGTCACATTGCAACCACAAGCTTGTATCTGTTTTGTATTTTATGTCAAAGACTAAAGCTAAGGAGCAGATGTGTTTAAAGTGAAGGGACAATGCTGCAGGTTTTCTTGAATGTTTGAAACATGAAGCACCTTCTCGTCCCTATCAGCAAAACGCGTTCCCACATTTTGGGAAAGAGGCAACGTTAACGAGCAATGCATACGACTGTATTTTACAATTAATTCAAAAATATCCTCACAAATACAAGACTTTATCCGTTTTTCTCAAAAACTTGAACAAAAAGATCTCCACTTTTATCAGATTGTCGTCTAATCTAATATAATCTGAATGGAACAGGATTAAAAGAGAAAGCTTGGAGTTCACTCTTTCACGTCCGTTTTTATTAAGTCACCAATCAGAAGAGTGATGACAAATTTTTCCAACTCGTGTCCATGGGAAAGTCAATTCTCCAGACAGAATAACACACCAACCCTTTTTTTCTCCCCTTCCTTTTCTTGTCAAAGAAGTTTAAACCCATTGCCTCCATGACAGATTTAGAGGCCTCTGAGGGGATAAGAGCTGGCAATGGGTGTCTAACCAATGTTTTGATGAAAAGAGTCTCCCTGATCCCAGCAGGAATCAAATCCCAACGTAGTAGCTAATAGATAAAGTATTACTTCCCCAATTGTAGATTCCCACTTGATAAAGGAACGCAATCTTTCGTAGGAGTTGCCAAGATAAATCTCATCTCAAGAGGGTCTGTGGAAGCAAAAGTTTTCTGGAGTGCAAGAGAAAGCCGGAAACGCGGCGAAGGAACTTCGATGGTCATGCAACTGTAGCTGACCAGTCAGGCTGAGCTCCACGGCTTACCTGGATGAGATTGGAGCTCCGCACGTCTGGCTCGTTCTTCATCTGCTTCTCTTCTTGTGCTGACTTGTCGGTTTGGTGTCCGGCTTACTAAATCCTCCTGACTTTGCCGCCGAACAACCCCGTCATGTCTTTACAGGCGACGAGCCTCAGCGCACGTCCCGCTGGGAGATGCTGGGAGAGCTGTCATTAAACCAAAATGACTGTAGGAATTAATGTCATAATCGCTCTTGAATAGTGTTTTTGATTCATAGTGGAACTCAGTAATTATTTAAATTGTCTGGATTTAAACTAAATCTCTGTCTGAACAGTTTTAATGCCATTTTTTGTTTGTTTGTTTGTCTACGTGTCAATGATGCTAGCTGTGTTCCTGGATATGAAATAAAACTTACAGTAACGGTTAGCCTAGAAAAAAGGGAAAGCTACACGTGTCACATACACATGCAAAGAGGATACATGTCTAAATCAGACCATTCCTTATTACGCTCCACATGTTGTTTTTAGCCTAAATGTGTTCACTCATTAAGCAGTTTGGACAACAACAAAAGAACAAAACCTAGCGGCAAAAAAAGATAAAATTCTAATAATAGTAATATTTACAGGGATTTGAAAGCAAATTAAATCTTAGGTATCATTTTCTTTACACTTCAAAATTATATGTTTTTGTTCATTTTGCAAATGTTGCTGTTGGTTGTTGCGCTTTCTTTTTTTAATTCTTTGAATAAAATCCACAAATTTATGAGAATATTTAATTAATTAATCTATTCCTTTGCAAAATATACAAGTTGGACGTTGTGAAAGAAACTATACCATCCTTTAAAGAGCATGTTTAAAGGTTTTAAGACGGTTTGCATTTATCAAATAAATCGGAGCCGTTTCTGCAAATGGGAGAAACTCGCAGCTGATTAACTTACCGAGCTTCATTGGCTATTCACCGAGTTACATTAAAGTTTATTCAAAAGGAGTTTCATCAAAGTCTTAGTTAAAAATGTTGCATTCATTCCCTAACTGATTTGTTTCTTTTTCAATAGAATGTACAAAATATGTTTCACATTGAAAAAGGAAAATGTTTGTAAAACATATTTCTCAATTTTTAAAGAGTCACAGAATCTGGAACTTATCATGCTCCTTATCATTAATGTGTTTACTCATTAAGAAGTTTGAACACAGTCCCAAAAGCTAACGTCAAATAATAATAATAATACTAACAATTAGAAAGATTCAAAATTACACCACGTTCCACAATATGAGAATGATATCAATAATGCAAGAATTAGGCGTCTGCTTTGTATCAGCTCCCAGCAAAACAAATCTTTCTGCTATTTTGTTATTTCACGCCTTTCATCCTGCAATCGAACCGGCTCGTCTCTCAGCGTGACAAAGCGGAAACACACCACCGCTCGTCTGTGTCGCCCCTCGTCTCAAGGTGTGGCTGGATGCGACGATGAGAAGGCAACGGTGATTTGTATTCAAATGAGAAGCGGCTCACGCAGACCTGTCTCCAACCTCGCCTGCAACGCTGCTATCATTTGTTCAAAAAGTAGCTTTGTGTTTATGCTTTTCCCTCCAGTTCACCTTGTTGCACTAATCCATGGGGAGTTAAATGACCGACTGAACTCATATTGTGTTTTTTTTTACTTATAAATTATGCTTTGAGATTAAGACATTTGGAAGGAATGGCATCAGTCAGAAAGATTCTTCTGCAGAAAAAGTAGTTTCCCTGGATCAAACATCCAAATATTATGTTTCACATAAATGAAAGCAAACAGCAAAACAACATTTGACAGCTTGAAATTCACAAAAAAATGCAATAAAACTTTCTTGTTGTTTCGTCATGGAGATGATTTAAGACACTTAATGGAAATTTCACTCATTTATATTGGATAAAAACTAACGCTTATGGTAGGAAAATGTGCCCTGATGGTAATTTAGAAACGGACCCCGGTAAAGTCACGGAAAGTTCACTTTGGGTTTGATCGTCTCAGCCAGTCAGATCAAAGGAATGAAGTCAGTTTCTTCAATCAGTTTTGTGTCCGTCTCCTTCAGGAAATGTGCAAAAAAATATTATTATTTTTTTCAGCAGAGAAAAGCCTTCAGAGTCGTCCTCAGACAAGCTTTCATTAAAGAAACTCTAATATAAGAAATACCTTGACAGAACCAGCGCTCAGCCTTTGTGTTTGTGTTTAAATGTGAAGTGACTCCAGGATATGAAATGAAAACAAGATACAACTATGAAGTCAATATGAAAGCTACTTTGAAGGAAGACCATTAGCTGGGTTTTGTTTCTATTACAAACGTAATCAAAACGTTGTCGAAATTCCGCTAATGTCGACCAAAACTAAATTTCACAATTTTCCATTCAGTAAGAAACGCAATCAAAATCACACATGAATAAGTGTTTTCGCGTGGTCGTCCTCCTACCACTTCCTGTGGACTTCTTTGTCTTTTCCACCAGTAGAAACATCCAGTTGTTGATCTCATGACAAAGCATTTATTGGTTAAACTTAACCCAGCATTGCCTCGCTTTTTTGTCTTTCTTTAGGATGTTTCCGGCGATTTCTGTGAGATTAAGTATTATAGAAAGCAGAATATTTATGTGGCATGACCATAAAAGGACATGAGAGCTCATCAAGTATGTCACTGGGATGCAAATTTATTTACATCTTAACGTTTTAATCTGCTATTAGTTCATCACACACAATCCCAAAGACAGAACAATGAAAACTGTAGGTGTAACATGCGAAAAAGTTACATGTGAAACAGTTAAAAGGAGTGGACCTTTTTCAAATAACTAGGAGCTTGTAACACATAGGACTTAGAAGCTGAATACAACAGGAAGTGAAGATGAAAACAAAGAAATAGAAGCTAGCTGTTCCTTTGCATGTATTTTTCTTTGTCAAATTAATGAGGAAAACAGAAAATGTTTCAAAAAAAAAATAAAATTCATAATTTTAGGACGATAAGATATTTGCTTTTAAAAGAAATACTTTGGTTTTGTTGAGTGCACATAAATCTTTAAATCCTGTGTCTTGTGCAGTGAAACTGTCCAGGATAAAAGTGACCCAGGCCATTCAATCAATGTGTTTTAGGTTACTCATGTAGGAGGGTCATCACGGTGCATTTAAGTACCATCTGCAGAGTTGATCCATACAAACTTCAGCTGTTTGCTTATGGCTTCCTCATGTTGCTGGTGGAAGCGTCCCAGCACAGATCTGGTGCTGTAAAAGGTTTGTTTGGTGTTTTTGGCTGTGGAACCCGAAGAATTTGAGCTGAACAAGTTCTAGGACAACAGGAATCGGTTTGGTGCAAAACAACTCTTGGAGGAGCAGCAATAGGGCAGCAAAATTCATTTTAATTTTGGATCATGAATGCTCTTAAAGGGCCGGTTGTGCCAGTATGTATTGATAAAACCTGTTTGCAAACTCTTATAATATCAATTAATTATTAAAATTAAATATTATTGAACATCTTTTCAGTCCCTTAAGGATTTTGTGATTCTTTGCAATAAAAACCAAAGTGTTTGTGTTACTAATTTGGAAATATTTGCAATATCTGTGCTTAATTATGACAGTAAATACAATTTTTTATTACTCGCTGTATAGATCAAGGACTCTAATCTGACATCAATTAAGGCTGAGGCAGCTGTTTAGTACAAGTAAGAACATTTTTGATGATTTTTGAGAAAAATATGATATAAAAATAAACTCCCAATTATTAGCACAAAAAAGTGCAGCAATTTGTTCATTTTGTGTGAATTTTCACAATAATTCTGAAGAAACTGGAGGAACTGATTGATATAATTTGGCAGTTAACAGATAAAAATTGCATTGAGTTGATTGATAACATAATATTTAAGCACACTTAGTGTTTAGTCTAGAATCTAGTGGGCCATATAAAAAGCGATGGCGGGCCGGATTTGGCCCACGGGCCTTGAGTTTGATACATGACTTACAACAAGATCAAATGACAAACATTAAGTCCTGAATCCTCAGTTTTAGCAGCCCACAGTTTGATTTGACATGAAAAAAAATAAAGTATTTGGTCCAGACCAGTGGACCGAAGAGGCAGACATTAACCTGACATTAATCTCTACAGCACTCCATGTAATGTTTGTTCTCAAACTGGTGACTGTATGATGGTTTTCTGACTTTTTTTGTGTGTTTTTATGGTATGAAGCACTTTGAGCTGCCTCGCTGCTGTGCTGTAAAATAAACTTAAATCTTCCACCTTGACTGTGGGAACTTCTGTTGATTTCGGATTGCATCACCTGTGCCAAACTGTTTCTTTATGAAAAATTTTGCTTCCTTCTGACAAATGTTTCTTCAGTTCATCCATCTAATGTTGTCTTGTTGCATTATTCTTTGTCTCTTATCCAGGAGAGATGCTGTATGAAAACAGGACACTTACTTACTTGTTTACTTCTCATCATCCTCTGTGACTTATTGAACCTGAGCAGAGCGCCACACCCTCATAGGAACATATGTTTTAAAAAAAATGTCTTTACTTTTAAACAATGTCCACCAGAAAAAACTTTAGAAATACACAGGTTGACTTGTTTTGAACATTTTATACAAGCCAGTGGGTGTTTTTGTCAAACAATGACTGGTTTGCAAGCGTTCCCTTGGTCAAAATGCAAGACTTCAATCCTCAAATCGTGATCTTGCGATCCTCGAGGGAACTTCGGAGGGAAATTACTTTCTTAGGAGACTTTTGCCACAGGAGACAACTGTTACCAGAAACTGAAATGCAGATGTTTGCTTAAAAGTCCCTGCAAAAGAAAGGTTTGAGCCAAAATGAAAAAGTTTTTGACCATCAAAATGCCTAGATAAATACAAAGTACCCTAACCCTACCCTAAGTGCCTTTGGATGTTTTGATAGTAACTATAGCTAAACCCAAAGCAGTTGATGACGGTGCAGCAGTTCAATATCAGGCAGAATTTACCTTGAGGGACCTCACGTTACGAATGTGGGATTCATAAAGAGCTCATCTGCATGAGACAATATGAGAAACCACGGCGGTCTCACAGCCAATAACGGCGCACAAAGCAACAAATCCAACAGTAGAAATGAGATTCCTGCAGCAACAGGCTCCGTCTGAATGTCAAGCTGACATATTACTGAACGGAGGGTGAAAAGATCTACAGAAGGTTGTCGAGTGTTAAACCAAAATTTTCAACGCCCACCGTGGGTTACTCATCGAGCGCTTACAGTTGTTCAGAGACTCGGTTTTAATCCCGGCTGGCCATCTGGTCCGGCTGCCATGGAGACAGACACATCTGCCCCGCGCGGCGCCTCTTATCTCCACTGTGTCGGGATGCGTTTTATCCAGATTACCTTTGCGGCCTGACATTAATCTGTACATCATTCCATCCGCAATTGGATTGGTCTTTTCATGTCACCAAAACGATCATTCGTCCCCCCCTTTCGCCTTTTCGCGTATCTCACAATAGTCAGGTCGTTCATAAAAGACGACAAATCATAACAAAGAGTGCTTTTTGAGGAGAGGAGATCCATTTTACTCCAAACACTGTCGTGGCAGTTTTTTCTGAGGCTGCATATCCAAAACTGAAAGAAGAAAAATCTGTGACAAAAGATTGCAAAAAAAAAAAAGATACATAATTTAGTTTGCACTTCTTACCTTTGTATGCACCAAAAACTTTCTTTTCCAAAAAAAAAAACTTTTGAAAAGATAAACAACCCTCTCGGTGCCTTGCAATGGCATTCAGATCCCCTGAGCTTTTCTCTTATTATGTACACAAACTTTGATGCATTTTATCAGGATTTGAAGTAAATAGATCAACACATAACAGTGAATAATTGTGAAGTGGAAGACAGTGAGATAATTATCAGAATATTCTACAAATAATAATATCCATCTAGCCCAAGTTGCTCGTAGATATTCACTTCTTTCTTTCAGTGAAGTTACTCATGCACATTAGGTTGAGTGTCCAGAAATTTTAATCAAAAGAAGCGATACTTCATAATAAAACTACACAAGTAAAAGTAAAAAGTGCAGCGTAGACAAAATACTCCTACATTTTTTATTTATTTATTTTTTTAACCAAAAAGTTACTCAAGTAAATGTAACTGAGTAAACTGTCCAGAGCCTCAATGTTGAAACACGGTGCTGGATGGATCATGTTGTGGGAAATTTAAACAATGTTTCATTTTGTTTCGTTCTATGTAGGGATGAGCTGTGTGTCATGATCAGATCTGAAATAGCAAATGACTTCGGCTGGGAATACTGTGATGTTAGGAAACATAAACAGAACAGATATCATCCCTGTAAAAAAGCTAACCAAAACATACAGGGCAACTTGAAAATGGATTTTCACTATCGACACGATGTGAATGAGCTTGAGTTATTGTGCAAAGAAATGTTTGGAAATCTTTGATATTAAGGGTGTTTTCCCACCTGGTAGTCCGGTAGACTCAGTTCTATTGGGGGCATTGAAACATGTTCAGCTAATGTGGTTCATTTTCCCACTGCAGTGTGTCACACATACCAAACTGGTGGAAAAACCTGCTATTCCCTAACTCGCCTGTGGTGGCGCTGCACCAAGAACCACTGAAGGAAACGACACAAAAACCTCCAAAGAAGACATGAGCGCAACTTCCTTCTCCACAAAATGTAAACAACAATGAAGTGGCGGTTTCACGATTTTTCTTTTGTCCCTTTAGCGCCTGACAAACATGTTTGTTTTGGCTGTATTTACCCAGAATCCCCTGTGTTGTAGTCCACTTCCTGCTTTTGGATTGGTCTCCGGTTCACTTTAATCACATAGGCATTCGAGTCGCACTAGAGTTCACTTTAACTGAACCCAGACTGAGGTTTTTAGGTGTAAAAACCTAAATGATGGGGACCAAATAATTGGTCCGCATCAGAGTTCGATTGGACATTCGCGCCTCCCCAAACCAACTGGACTTTCAGAGTTCAAATAAAGCGGACCAAACGATGCTGGTGTGAATACACCCTTAAATGTTCAAAGCTAAAAGAGACACTCCCTAAGGGACTGCTTCAGTGAAAGGTGCGTACAAATGCACACCACACTTTTCCTCCCACTGCTTTGCGGATTTTATGTGAACATCTGCTGCATAAAATCCCAATAAACGTCATCCTAGAAAAGAACAAAGGCTCAAAGGAATGCGTATTTGTCCGCTTGATGAGTCTCTTTTACACGAAGGCCTGTTGAAAACACTTGACCTACACCGTGGCAGCTATACGAGCCACTTCACATGCGAGGAACAATTTTAAGCACGACGACTGTAGTCTGGCAATACAGGAAAAGCGCAGACCTCCGAGCCAGCTGCTCTGAAAAACACACACTACATCCACAGGAAAAACATTTGACAGAAAATGGCATATTCACACCCTCGACCCTTTGTCACTTTAATAGCTCCGGCTGCGGACGGCGTTTTATTGGGGATGTATTTACAGCTCGGAGGAGTCGGGACAAGAGGGAGAGGCCTTTACGGGCAAATCAAAGAGCTGCTCTTGTTTGCGGCGCGGCTGAAACCACAGAGACACAAAACCGATTCTTCTTTCCCCCCCTTTCTTTTTTATTTTTAACTTCCACCGACATAATGAGGGATCGACAGGAATGCAGCTCATGTTATGTGGCGGCTCAGAACAGGACGCAGAATCGGAGAGGAGAACAGAACGTCCGCTTCGATCGCTAACGATGAAAGCGGGACAAGTTGAAACAAATCACAAAACTGTAAAAAGGTATAACAGCATCTTCTGTTCTGTGCTTGTCTTAGCTCAACCCAAAAGACGAGCTGGTTTCTTTTTTGTTTTTTGGCAACTTAGATGTTGAAAATAATAGAAGAAGTGAAGCAGAAGAAAACGCACACAGAAACACACACGCACCAATCTTTCGTTCTGTAAATTAATTTATTTCCTCCAGCACCAGCAAGTACATGCATGACTTGGCATCAAACAGCCTACAGAAATGCATGCGGCTTGATTACTTAATCAGATATTCTTTTAGATGAGTTGCTTCATACGGATCACGGGACGCGGCTGTGTAAGGCCTCACAAGTACAAGCTCCACGCGATAAAGCAAACTCATTCAGAAGTTAATGAGTTGAGCCGAGTTAATTAATCCATCTTAAAAAAAAAAACAAGACATGCACGGCGCAAAAGCGATTTGTTTTGTTTTGTTCTTCGTTTCTAGTCGCAGAGATAGACCCATGTAAAATGGAGACGTCGTTGCAGCGCAAATCAAAGATCGGGGGGTGGGGGAACCTGCTGCTTTGCAAGTGGTTAGAAGTTGTGAACGCTTTTAGCTTGCGAGCAGATAAGCGAAGGTGAGGGGCGAGGAGTCGAGCAGAAGGTAGCGGCAATCTAGCGTGCAGAAACGAGCGTTTTTGTAGCGCTCTGCTCTACCTCAGGCGCCCCTGCTGCCTCCCCGGCTGCACAGGATTATTTTCAGAGACCGTTTGTCTGGCAAGAGACGATTATCCTGCAAAGAGTACATGTTGTTTTTTTTTTTTTTTAATTATTAGATGAAGCTTTTAAACTGTCCTCAAGCTCTGCGGGTACACATGCAGACAAATGAATAAATCAGTGAAATAAAAAAAAACCCCAACAAAACCCAGGATAAATGAGTCAAACATCCAGATGAACAGCGTCGCTTGTGCAAAATTCACTGATTGGTATGATAAGAAACAAACAACGGAGACAATTTGGGATGTGGAATAACTCTGATTCTGTTGTAGCAAGACCTCATAGCAAGGGAGTCGAATTGCTCCACAACATTTGTGTGGAAAATAAAAAATAAGCAGATTTCTTTCAATCAGTCAACTTTATTTCTACCATTAGGTGGATTTGGTTACGGTGAGTTGAGGGTCAGCTTTCTTGCCATACAGGGATCTTTACATTGTCACAAATATGATGCTTCTCAATACTTTGAGATATTAAATATTGAATATATCTTTGCTCTATATGACATATTTAACATGCATTTTGATTAGCATTAGCGCCACACAGGAAAGAAGAGAAAGTCAATACAACCTGATGGTCAACATGCAAAGACTACTGCGAATTCAGAAAAACAATTATCTGAAAGCAATTAGATTTTTAAAAAAAATTTAGTTGGAGTGAAAGGTTGTGGGCAGTATGGTTAATAACTGCAGTACAAATTTTATATTTTATTAATTTTATGTGATGAACCCAATAGTAGGGCGTATTTTGAAGTGGAAATAAATTCCTCATGGTTCTCTAAAATGCTAAATCAAAGTTCGTAAATTGATAACAAAAAGCAAACTTGAGCGTCACAGCAGAGTTACAGGAAGAAAGTCACTATTGGAAGGAAGACTCAGCAAATCAGCTAGGTTGCTATTTTGTTACCAGCCGTGTGAATGTGTTGGAAGGCAACAAATTTAAAGCCAGTGGTTTAAATTTGTGTCTGGTGGAAGCATCGTGCTGTGGGGATCATTTTCGTAGAACATACTGGAAGACTAGTTAGGTAAATGTAGATAGGTGGAGCGCCAATAATAGGAAAAACAGGACTGGTCCAACTTCCAGCTGCACAGAAACCCTAGACGTCAGAACTGAAAGCGACCAGCTTCAGTCGAAAAATAATGTTCTTGAATTCAAATGGCCTAGTCAAAGGTCAGACTTGAATCCAACTCAAAAGCCAAGAACTGCAAAGAAGACACTGTTCAGACCTTCAGTCGAACTTTAAGAATGAAACTTTTTGCTTTACTTGAATTATATTAAT
The DNA here is from genome assembly GCA_903066815.1 of Brachyrhaphis roseni. Classification (NCBI taxonomy): domain Eukaryota; kingdom Metazoa; phylum Chordata; class Actinopteri; order Cyprinodontiformes; family Poeciliidae; genus Brachyrhaphis; species Brachyrhaphis roseni. The sequence goes on from CAEFZY010029913.1 coordinate 24,210, forward strand.
AAATAGAACCAGAAACATCTTTGATTTGTTTTGGATTTAAAAGATACGTTTTCCCTCCAAAACTGGACTACTTCGTGTCAATGAAATATTGTGTGTTATTTTATTTTTCAGAATGTAAGGGTAAAACTTTTTTCAGTTAAAAAAAAATTAAAATCTGTATATAAAAAAAGAGAAATATGTTTTTTTTTGCTCCACATGTTCTTTTCACTGTAAGGTTTTTTACCATGCGGGAATGTGTGTGTGGATGCCACTGCTTGCAAGAGGAAGAAACTTCAAACCGAAAACCTTTGAGCCTTCATCTCCTTACCAGCAACGTATTTATTAATATGAGGGATCGTGCATGAAAAAAAAAAAGAAATAATTGAAAACAACTGATTTAGTAACGGCGGCGAATGGTCGGTTCCAGTCTACACGCAACAAAAAGTGTCAGGAAGATTTTTTTCTTTGATTTCCGCCACAGTGGTAAAAAAAAGGGGAAACAAAAATTTTCTTCTTGTTTGTGAAATGTAGCTCTTGCTTCTCACAACCCCCTGGTGTTTTTTCATCAACGCCTCTCAAGGTAAGATCCTGTCATCGTGCTCTTTTTGTGCCGCAGAGGTCGAGCCTTTGGCGACCTCGCGACGGCCCTCGTTTTGTTAGCCCGCCGCCAATCTGTTGGCCCATTTGGGGTTGCACCTGCCGAGCTCTCTGGAAGCGGACGTTCTTTTAGTACAACGCGGTAAATGTTGTCCTGGGAACATGTGGGAGACCCAGGTCGCCCCTTCTTTTCAACCACTTACAGAAAGTCATTTCCCCCTCAACAATACAGAACTGGTGGAAACGGTGTGGATGACCTCGAGATGCTAAAATAAAACCCAAAAACTTTTCATTGCATTTTAGAAGCAGAAACACAAAGTGTGGATATCATGCAGATCTAATTTCCAAAATTGATTTAATTATGTGGGAATTGTTACACTGTATGTTTGGAGGAAGAAAAAAAATCAACTTCTTACAATGAGTTGTACCTTAAACATGCAAACGTACAACAAAGTATTATGGACACATTAAAAAAGTAAATAAAAATCTAACAGTCTCAGTCTCTCAATTATGAGAGTACATCTCTATGACAATAAAGTCATAATGTATCTGACATCCTTTTTTCCCCTAATATGACCTGTAAAGGACCCATTAAAATAATGTACATTTTACAGTTTACTGTTATTACACCATTATGACTCTTTATTCCCATAATATACAGCCAAAAACGCTCAGTAGATCCATTTTAGACAACAAAGTCCATTACCTTCCTGGTTTAAGTATTAGCTAAAGACAAACCTGCCCTGATTCTTATGACAGAACATTAGGACCAGATTATGTAATTGTCTAAAACTTGGAGAATAATTCATAACATTTTGAGAACAAACTCAAATGACAATAAAGTCAAAGTAATACACAAAAAGTCATTTTATTCTGGTTTTATTTCCACTTCATTGTTTTGTGAATTTATTCTTGAAATATTGTGACTATTCTCACAATTTCATGACTTTATTTTCATAATTTAATGATTTTATGGTGGTCCTCATATTCCGTCATACATTCTCGACTGTGGGTGTAGGATAATACATTTATCCCCTTGTAAACGCAGCTTGTGTCTATGGTTAGAGCTTGGTTATTGTTTTGTGTAACAGGCCTGATTAACGTTAGGGGTCTGGCCTCGAGAGCAAGTAATTTGAAGAATTTATGAACTGCAAAGAAGACGGAGTAGTGGGGCCTGCTAATGATGCTTCTCCCTCGTTCAGCCAATCAAGGAGGAGGCAGCTAGGTGTGGAAGGAACCTATGGCGTATATAGCAGAAGGGAACACTGGGAGAAAAAAAACCTCAGGAGGAGCAGAGCTGACAGCACTGAAGAGGGATGCCGACCGACAGCAGAAGCCGCAGAGGGAAGAAAGTTGGAGGTGCTAATAGACAGCGCAGCTGAAAGCTACACGCCACAAAGCACGAGACAAAGGAGCTGATAAATGATCCGGAAAGGCTGTCAAGGCACAACGAGGAGGTGGGGTAGAGTTAAGTAGTCTGCCCCTTGCTGTCAGGATAAAGGTTTGCCGTATACACATGTTAATGTTTTCCCTGGGAATCTCACTGTTGGGATTTCTTCCCCCATTTAAGATGCCAGTTGCATCTGGGTGATAAATTCCTTGGTCAGCCACCCTCAGACCAAGAAACGGTTCAGTTGGGAAGGCTAATTTCGAGTCTTTAGCTCCTCTAAGACCAACTAAGGGTAAACGTGACTGTGACAAAATAATGTCCCTTGGGTATCAACCAATCTAAATCTCAAAGTAATTTCAAGCTTTAGCCTTTTACGAGAGCCCTTTTAGCATTAACATTATCTTATATGGTCTTCTTTTATCTAGGATAAAGGAGGCTTCTTTCAGCTAGCTAACCGGCAGTGTAAACGTGGCGTACTTTGATAAGCAGCTAGATAAAATGTTCCCTTACAAGTGACATCAAAGTAAAAGAGGCTTCTTTGATGTTGTCAAGCTAGCCGGTTAGCAGCTGCTGTTAGCCATCAACACAACGTGGCAACTCTGGAAATGCTTCATTCCTTCTTTGAAATAAGAGTCTAAGACAAAATTATGACAGCATTACATGTAGTTACTGAGAATTAGGGCCATATTAAGAAAAATAAAATTATGAGAATAAAGTTGTAATTTTACAAGAATAAAGTCTATTATTTTGACGTTATTCTTGTAAGACTTTAATTCCCATAATCTTATTTTTATTTTCTGAGAAATGTCCATATTTGTTATTCTGTCTGATGATAAATTTCTTTAAACGCTAGAATTAAACAAACATTTTGAATCACAAGCGATCAATTCAAATATTTAATTACTAGCATTTATTTCTTCAAATTGAAATGTGTAGATTGGGGAATTATGTGTCTTCTTCATAAATTACTTTTTCTACCTTTTACTTTTATACCAGTAATTTAGATAAAGCCTCCTTTTAATTGTTTGGGATTACTACAAATCGACCACCCACCTTTTCTAAGACAGTTGTATTTGTTCCAGTAAATATCCCACAGACTAGCATATTTAAAGCAGCAGTGACCTCTGAACATAAGCTTGGTCTGGTTGTGCACCGCAGCTCCAACAAATCATCTGTGTCTGTGTTTCTGACCTCCTCCTACACGGACGCTTCTCAGTTTCCAGGATTGTTTCTTGTTTCTGGTTGTCAAAAAAACCTTCTTCAAACAAACATTACTTTTGAATAAAAGATGACCTTGCGAGACTACCTCTCCTTCGTTTTTGAATTAGCAGCAGCGCGTTTAGATGTGGTGGGAGTCGCCGGGCCTCGTTTAAGATGTCTCCTGCTTCTAATTCCCCCACAGTCAGATGCTGTTGACATTGCGGTGTGGACTTGGTGCTCCATATCTGTACATAATGACTTCCCCACAAGGACTGCTGCTATCGTCTCAGCGGCATGCCACTCTGAGTCAATAATAACTGGACTGGAAACCTGGCCCAGAGAAAGAGGAGACGCGACTGACAGCTGGATCAGGAGAGGGAGAGAAGGAGAGCGGTAAGTGTTAGCTCTGTGGAAAATATGAAGAAAACCTAAAGAGAACCAGGGATGATTTGGGGGGGAAGAAGTGGCAACCGTGGAGAGAGGACAGGAAGTGAAGGGGGGAACGACTGGAGAGAAAAAGAAGAGCAGGCACCAGGTGTGAATTCATGGACGGGGTCTCTGTTCTTAACCAGAGCACACACAGAGGTCTTTCTCTGACGGGGTAAAAGACCGGCCAGCTGCTGGGAAAAGAAGAAGAGGATGAAGGGATCTGAGGTGGACACCCAAGGCAAGGGTTGGCACTCTTCCCTTCCTGGCCGTCTCTGCGCCCTCAATCGGAGGCTTCGTGCCCGTGAAGCTCCTTCCTTTTTCAGCTTGGCCTGTCCTCTGCAGTGAGGGTTGCTCTGATCCAAAACACCAGTAAATGGGCTGCATTTATGAGATGCTTTTCACGTCGTGTTGACGAGTACGTTTACAAGCCACGATCATTTATTCATGCCCCGGCTACATGCTAGCAGATGTTTTTAAAACGGCCTGTTTCTGGCCTATTTGAAAATATATTTCTAACTTGATAGGACGGTAGAAATTAGATTAAAAGATCCATGCCAGGGCAGTAGTCGGCGGTAATGATTATAACAGGAGAGTAAAAGGGAAGAACAGTCTCGGGTTTGGTTCATTTCAGTCCTTTGCCTTGGTTGTCATGACTTTTTCTAGTTCTCAGAAAACCAGGCCACAATTAACACTCACCAGGGAAGGTTTCAAACCTTTCAGCAACCTTGACAAGATTTAGAGTATTTTTCTTTGATCTACCCAAAGCTTGCTGTAAGGAACTGACTCCAGTAAATAATATATACCAGCTAATGGTCAATTAGAATTACTTTTGGTTTAGACAGGGGTCATGATCCCCAATATTTCATCAGAGCGAATGCCCCAAACGGAGACCAGAACCAATATACTAGACTGCAATGCAGATAATCATATGCAGCATTAAGCTAAACTGAACGTGCGATTTGGATACAAAGGAAAATTGGTGTAGAAGTACAAGAATTTGTTTACAAGAACAAAATGGAAGTACAAAGGAACAGTAGCACAAAGGTGTTTTACTATTATTTGAATATGCACTAATTTGGTAATAGTACAATTACCAAATTAAAGTTAACCAATTGCAAGACAAAGTTAAGACGGCAGAAATAATGGTACAACCACATTTGTATTGTTTTGGTGTTTAGTTCTTGTACAGTACGCAATGCATTCACACCATGAACATCACTTCTTTGTCTATGCAGTATAGTAACGGCATCATTGTGCTGCTTCGAAGATAAAAACATCTGCACTCACACAGCTGTCAATGGATCAAGACAGGAGCAAAAAGCTGTGACTAGCCCAATGACACTTAAACATGAGGAGTGGGCAATCAGGGTTTGCACTGTGGTGAAGTGGAAAAATGATTGACGTGGGGAAGAGCCAATTTTCTGACTCGACAGATCAGACAATATGTCGGTTTCTTCTTCTCTGAGCCTTGTACACACAATTTATGATGGTTAAAGCCTCTGGACATCACCGGGACAATAAAGACACACCTCAAACATGATACTTGTTGTGGAGTTCTGTAGGTCCAACATGATCTGATCTTTACTAAGTTCGAAAATGATTTTAATCTGATTTCGCAAACACACACCAATCCACCCCATCGTGTTACTATTTATTACAGTTAGAGGTAATATGGAAACTAAACTCAAGAAATGTGTAAAATATAAAGGTCCTCACAATTTAAATAGGATGTAGCTTCTCAGGTCAAATACTATTCCATTTAAAAGTGACTTGAAAGAGACATATACAGGCAGATTTTATTGTCATTCAATTGTACATTTAAAGATGTACATATTGAAAGAAATTTTGTTGCAAGGCTCCAATAATAATAAAATAAGAATGCATCAATATAAATATAATACAAACATATACAATAAAAGACTAAAAGAGGGTCTATTTGAATGAAACATTAAATCTGTATGTAATTTGCACTCTGGAAGTGTCTGTGTCTTTAAGAGTCTACTGGCTGGTCGACAAAACTCAAATACACAGTGAAGAGTAAGAAAACCAAAACGTCAACAACAGAGTGACAAATTTCAGAAGACCAGGCGCAAAACTAAGAACTAATGTTCAAATCAGAACAAGAAGGTAAAGAAAAAACAGTCAATAAATCATGATAAAAATCAATATGGAACTCAAATTTGTCAATCCCAAACAACAAGTAAAGTTACACAATGCATACGTAAATCGTATGACAAAATGGACTCAGGACATTTGGAATGGATTCTCCACCTGTACACAGCAACGTGCAAACAAAACAAACAAAAAGCACCAATTGATTTCCTGCTTTTGAAACAACATTGTTATGCTGAAAAGATTTCTAAGCCACCTACTGAGCTGAAAATGTCAAGAATGAGCAACTAGAGGGAGATTCATAAATCTCCTTTTCTTTCCCGCTCTCTGTTACAGCAGCAGCAGCAGCATTACAGTGTCACTTTTGGAAAAATGCACACTTCCTCGAGGCATGACCCTGTTGTCATTGTGCCGGCGCCATAACGGATGCCACATAAAGCGTTGTATACAATAAGTCATGCATGTGCGAGAATGTGTAGTGTTAATGTTTCAGAAGAAAAAAAAAAATCCCTCACACAAGAGAGCACAGCTGTGTGAAGGATTGTGGGAGTCTATGCATCCCAAAAAAACAAACCTAATACTTTTAGAGCCAGGATGCTGTCTCAGAGGACTGTGTGCAGGCGTGTGTGTGTGTGTGTGTCGGTTGCAATGACAGTGCAGCAGCTTCCCGGGGGAGGAGGAACACCAATAGCCATCACCGCTAGAGAAATCCGAGGGGACAGCGAGCTTTTCACTGACACCGTCCCTTTCTCTCTGACAGCCCGGCCGCAGACACACAAAAACACACGCTTCATAAACCCGTCTCTCTCCTCCTCCTCCTCCGCTAAACCCTCCATCCCTCTCCCACCGTCATGTCTCCCTCAGCCCTGCAAAAATCTTGCCACACTCTTTCCACATCACACTCACTCACTTTCAATTACCGGGCAGGTAGCTGCCGTTCCAAGACAATAGCTCACCAAACTTGATTACCTGTTCCCATGGAGCCACTGGAACAACAGATGAAGTCTGAGGTATCGAGCGGAGTGATAGCGCCGGCTCATGTTGCTTGGAGACGGCTTCGTTCATCAAGACGAGCGCGCAGGTTTTAGAGGAAGGGATTTTTAATAAAAGGCTATTTGAATCCGTTTTGTTTGGGGCTTTACTGTGGCTTTAAATGGTGAGAGCAAAACAAAGAAGGTAAACAAATCAACTTCAAAAAATAAAAAGAAAATGGTTTGTGCCGACTGTCGCCAGCTAATGGCTGGGGTGTAACAAAAGCAATATTTGTACCAAAGTTTCAATGAACAAAAATGAGAAAGTTCATTTTGCTTTCACTCCAGCTCTGTTTGCATGCACACACACAAATCAGCTTTCTGATTGTAATTACCAGTAATGACCTGCTTATTGTAGGTGTTTTCAGCCAACCTGCCGGGGTGTGTGTGTGTGTGTGGCCTGTACAGTCTCTTTTTGTTAATTTAGGCTCTCACATTGTTCACACTGTGTTAATTAGCATCTTTTCATGTTTGGTTTATTCTTTGGTCACTTTGAGGGTGTATTTGTGTCTCTACGAAACATCTGAGGTCCCGTTTTCACTTCAATCATCTTAAAGTAATTTATTGCATCATGGCATTTATCGTATCATTTATCATTTCTTATGATGATTACTATTTATTCTTATGAAAAATTCCAATTAATGACTGGAATGGACAAACACTGTCCATATAGTCGGGAATATTATTTGGACTATTTTCTCCACTGTTAGTTCATTGAAAGTGTCAATAAATACCAATAACTTGAGTATTTATTTTGTCTGTTGACGCTGTTTTCATGTCTCTCTTCTTCTGTTTTGTTTATTAGTATCTGCTTCTTTTCTATTTCACGTTCGATGTGGATTTATGACATTTGTGCTAAGCTTAGATTTCTGGCAAAACTGCATTTTGTCTTTACTTTGTGTTGTCTGACTAATATCTAAATTAATTTTGAAGTTCTGAAACACTTAAGTGTGACAAACATGCCAAATAAAAGCCATTGAGAAAGGGGGCAAACACTTTTTCAAACCACTGAATAAACCCACAGCCTGGTTTCACTGCGCTCGTGTATTCCAGGGATCGTTTTAATATCAGTAAATGTTCTGTGTTTGGAAGCAAAGTCCTGGTTTGTAAGACATTTCAGGGACATTCAGACACAATTTGTTGAAACAAATCCCCAAACCTCCACCATGCTTCACTACTGCCTGCAGACACTCATCACCATCTAACTCTGCAGCCTTTTGGCAGATAAAACGACTTTCTGCTCCAGCCAAACATTTTAAATTTTGACTAATCAGTCCAAAGCAGCTGCTGCTGTTTCTTCACTTTAATACTTATGTTGTTTTCAAGCTTTGTTAAGTTATTTGGTTTGTTTCTGATTGCGTGTGTGACGTTTTTGCTGTCATTTTTCCACAAAGCCACCTTTGACCAAACTTTTCTAGACAGTAGGGTTATTTTATATTTTTTGTATCTCTTCTGATTTTATTCCAATGCAGGACATCTTTCCTTTTAGTAGGCAAGTAAATTAGGAGACTTTTATTTGCTGCTCTGTGGCCCTGTCCACATTAACGTCAATATTTTAAAAACAAAGATATCAGTCTACAGAGCCACAAGACAGTTGTTAGCCTAGCACTGCCTTAGCCATGCTCAGGGTTTCCTACTTATGGGAATATTAATGTTAACATTATTGCAACCTAGTACTGATGTCAAATAGATATTACCAAGGTTTTGTTAGAAATCCCACAAAAATGTGGAGATGCAAATGTATTCATTAATTTATTTCAAAACTAAAGTAAAGTGATAAAATTAAGAAATATACTTTAAATATACTTTAAGTCAGTGGTTCCCAAAGTGTGGGGCGCAGTTTTGCGTAAAAAACAGTTACACAAAAGTGTTTCACTGTAAAGATGGTTTGTAGTTTGTTTTGTTGCTTCAGTGGAGTTTAAAAACAAAATATGTGTATAGGTTTATGTCTGGTTGAATGATGCGTGTTAACATTTATTAACGTATCGTAGAACATTATGGTGACATTATTACTCCTATTTATTCAAATATAAATACATATTTGATTTATATGTATTTTAAATCAAACACCATTGAATCAGAACATAATTTGCATTTTATTTATGGAGTTAAAGATAATTAGGATTATTAATGTATTTTTTTGTGTATACTAATCGCCTCTGGTTGCTCCTTTGCTCTGGCGTTTGGGAGGGGAAATCGCAGCACTTCCTGTTTTCATAGGTTTGTGATGTAGCTGATTGCGTCACTGGGTACGATCAAATGAAAGGCTTGTGTAGTACTTAGATTTTTTTTTTTATTATTGTTTTAGGAACCACTGAATCACTTTGTGTGGGGTATTGCGTTTTCGAAGCAATATAGTTGTTTAGTTCAGTTTGTAAATTGGATTATCAAACTCCTTCCTGTTTGTTTTTTAAATTTCAGGTGCGCTACACATCACAGTTCAATAATATGAACAAGTGGCCATTTTAATCACTGAGTCAACTCTTAGTATTACAGCTAATTACGCTCGCGGAAAGCGCCAAAGCAATATTACCAGGTGAAATCGACGTGAAACGGGCAACAGGAAACCCAGTGGGGGGGGAAGCATCTAATTTTAGCCTCAGTTTAAGAATATCCCGCTGCGGCGCCAGAAGAATCCCTACCTGAAGCGTTTTCAGATGTCGCTGGTAAATTTGACAGCGTCTTAGAACGCAATGCAAAGTGAAGCACCTTCTCCAAGTTCAACACATCTCCTTCATGTTCAGATTAAATACAGCCTGCCTTTAGGAGCCGTCGGAAGTGTTTCTATAGTAACCTGTAGCACTTCGACCGATCGTGGAGCCCAGATGCGCCGCACATGCCACCTATATTTCTGCATTAATACGAGTAGTTGGAGGCAATTACAACACAACAACAGCAGGGGGGAAGAGAGGAAGGTTCCTGCAGAGTTCTTTAAATCCCACCAGACAGTTTGTGGGTGGAGAGAAGAACCGACAGAAGGTGAGTTCTCCTTCACCTTCTTTGAACAAAAAAAAAAGGAGCATGATATGAGCCAACAGCTGAGGATTGTGCAGAAGCAAATAACACCATCTGCATTTGAGAAACACACAGTTTCCTTCTGCTCGCTAATATCAATCCCCTCGCTGATTAAGACAGCAAAGAATCAAACTGCAAGACCGTCATGGTGGGGGAAAAAAAGACTTTTACAGCCCTGCTAATGATTCACTTCATTAATATTGATGTCAGCAATTCCACTTGGGTTCACAGGGGGCACGCATATTGAGAATAGTCTTCTTTTACCCGCCGAGATTAAGTCAAACACACCCTGTCGTCGGAGCACGGGAAACAAAACCAACACTCTTATCCTGCAAATATCACGCAAATCCTGCGATTACGACGCTCGTCACAGTTTGTATGTGTTCTCCGCCGTTAATTGCTCGAATTGTAGCCGCTTCATGAATAATTTTGGGTGGGGGGAGGGAAGGAGAAAATGAGGCCGTTTTCACCACAGTCTGAAATCTGTCGCCGTTTCAAGGCCAATTGACCCCAAACGGCTCGTCACGTCGCCAGAATCCGGAGCCGGTTGCACGTTGTGTGTGATCGCTAAGGGGACACGCTGGAGCTGCGGCTATTGTGCCGCACGAATGAGAAATTAAATGTAAGAAAGAACAAACAGCAGAGGAGTGCTGGCAATCAATGCTTGAGTGGGATTTGGTTGCACAGATTCAGAGCGATACATTGTGTAAAGTGAAAGAGAAGAAGAATGCATTAGCTGAAATCCAATCTGAAAATTATTGGCTGCCGTCTGACCACAGTGTATTTATTTTTAATCTTTTATCTTGCTTTATCTGAGCAGTTTGCCTTTTGCAGCTCATCCTTTGTGCGTATTGGCTTCACACTGGCCTAAATGCAAAGAAATCACGGGTTGCTGCTGTAAAAATAACATGTTAGCGACCTTCAAACGAGCAAAACTTCAAAGACGTCCAGTCAGTCGTCCAGTATGCTGGTAGGGAATAAACTTGTTCCTGGCGAAGAATTTGAGATGAAATGTGTGTAGATTTCTAAACTATTTTAATTATTTCGAATACGTCAGTCTCTAGTCATTGATTGGGGGGCAAACAGAACATCTGTCATCCGCGAAAATCGATTAGCGAGGCGACGCAAAGTGAAGCTGAAGACATTCGGACGAGTTCACGGTTTGTTGTTTTATGTTGTGTGAGGGGGGAAACATTTAGCGGTGACACCGCTGACAGTTTAATTCATTCCACAAAGCGACACCGTCTGATTTGTTTGGCACTTAGTGGAGCACTTTTTTTTCAGCTGGGACGATGATTGTCAAAAATCAAGAAGCTGACTGACGGCGTCAGAGGATCTCCGAAACGCCACACGGTTTTAAGTCTCGGTCCAACTCTGTGGAGCGGTTCCTTCACTATTTACAGTCTTCACTTGTTAAATGTTCAGTTTATGTTTCAGGCTTAGAGAAAAGCTTCACCATGTTAATCAAATCTACAAATAAAAGATGTTAGTTTTATTCTCATATGGAATACCAACTTAATTTATGCCAATGGAAGAAGTACTTTTCCCATCAATTTTAAGGAATCATTGACTCTAAACAAGCTCTTATATCTTGCTGAAAAGTTAATTTTACGTTTGTTTTGTTTGATTTCAAGTGCACTCGAGACTAGACTAAAAATACTTGGTAAGATTCAGTGTTTTTACAGTGGAAGATCTTTATCCCCGCTCCTACAAGTTAATGTTTGTGTTTGTCCACCACATAAGAAAGGAGCAACATTCAGCTTCTAAGTGCCATAAATCTGGAAGAAACTTCCAAGAAACTGCAAAACTGCTGAAACTCTCGAGTTCCTATAAATCAAGACTAAAAACCCACCTGTTAGAGTTATCTTTGATTAGTAGTGAATGGAGCATTGATCAACATATTTGATGTGCATTGATGATAGTATTTGACAAAGTGTAACGTTTACGGCTTGTTTCATAATTGATGACTCTATGTTCTTATAGTGGATAGTGTTTTGATTGAGCTGCCTTGTTGCTAAAATGTGCTACACAAATAAACTTGACTTGAAAACTAAATAAAAAAATTTAAAAGAGTGCAAAAAATGTGGTTTTACACTTTTTTACCTTTTGCACTTGTAAAATGTATGAATACTCTTCCATTGGATTTTTTTGTCCCATCTTTTAGTGAGTTGTGTGTGTACTCTGGGTGTTAGAAGCTAAATAAACAGTTCTAGAAACATGCTTAGTGTCAAGGTGTTAACACCATAAAGAGTGTGATGCATTCAAATTCACACTTCTTGCTCTGCCTCAAGTCAGGCAGCAGTAAACGCTTTGTATCGCCAAACATGCTTGGACATTGGTTAAGCTACTTTGCATGGCGTTGCACTGAAGCAACACTTTGCAGCTCTCATTGTCGTAGGAGAAACTCTTAAAAAACAAAACAAAACAAAAAACAGATTCACTCAATACTTACCTGAACAGAACGATTTGAGGGCAAGAGATTCAAGATTATCCTGACAGTCTCCATTATTAGGGCCATTGCATGTAAAAAAATAAAAATAAATAAAGGAAGACTAAATAAAAAAAATAAAATAAATCTGAAATTTTGAGAATAATCTGATGAATTTTCTAGAAAAAATCTTGGAAGTTTCTGAGATACAAAAGTAAAAAAAAAAATAAAAAATGAAAGAGAAAAACAGATTTGTTTGGAGATTTATCTCAGAAATGTTCAAATTTATCTAAAAAATTTTCTAGAAAAAATCTTGGAAGTTTCTGAGGTCCAAAAGTCCAAAATTTGAAAGAGGAAAACCTTTTCAAGGAAACACTTGGCAATTTTCTGAACTCATGAAGCTGAAAATGTTGAAAATTTTAAACTCTGGGATTTCTACATATTTATTTATTTTTTTAGAAAAGTTTGGATTTTTGGTGGAAATTTACCGCAAATTCTGGACTATAGAGCACACCTGATTATAAGCCGCACCAAGTACGTTTTTAAAGGAAAAATAATAATCATTTTTTGTACAGACATAAGCCGCACCTGTCTATAAGCCGCATGTGCCTACATACAGATGGTACACAGAAAGAGTTTCAAAGTTTTAGTAATATACCTTAGCTTTTCTTTCCAAACAGAGCCTGTGATGCAGCACTAACACAGCAGCAACACGGTAGCACAGCACTAACAGGGCTGGTTAAAAAAAAACATACTGGTAAAAGTCACTGAGAGCCGTCTTCATCTTCCTCCTGTGTATTGAAACGTGTTAAGTTACATTAAACTTGTGTCTTCCTCCACACATACATTCCACCTGTCTCACTCTTACCTTTTCTGCTCAAGTGCTCCTGACGGCCGTTAGAAAAAATGCATAAATAAGCCGCAGGGTTGAAAGCGTGTGACAAAAGTCGTGGCTTATAGTCCGGAAATTATGGTAAATTAGTCATAACATTTTGAATGATCACTAAATAAACAGCTAGAAAATCTGATTTAACATTGGAGCAGAAAAGCAACTTGAGAAATTTCCACCCCTATAAACACCATTAATTGTCACTCCTATGAAAAATAACGATCAGAGTACCCAAACAAAGCCTTGTAGGAGACCATTTTAGCATTACTGTATGCGTACAGCATCTGGTCCACTGGGTTGTAGTTCAAGGAGAAAATGTTAGGAGACACCTTGTTTATGAAGATGCTCACTTTGAAGTTCTCCATCCCTGTCGTGGTGTCAAAAGAATAAAACACCTCCTCCACATTTGCGTCGATGTAACGTGTTGCGTAGAGGACGCCGCAGGCCATGAAGGTGTTGGTCACACTTCTCTTGTAGACTGAAGTGTGCCATGTTTTACCGAGCGTCGGCGGCTCAGTCTCCTCCACCTTGGTCAGAACCAGATTGCCTAATGCCTC